>JAUZND010002654.1:0-33617 GCA_034780555.1 Coelogynopora nodosa
CACAGCCACAGGTAACTGGGAGCGGATAAACGTGGATGAACACACTGGATTAGAAGTAGCATGCCGATGTATTAGCCAATCAGTCTGAGGAGTGGTCACACGTGGCCGACCAGACCTGGCCAAGGAGGAATAACTGCCTGTAGTACGATGTCGAACAATAGTCCCGTGCACAGCAATCTTGGATACATTAATACGAGTTGCTATTTGGCGTTCAGTATATCCTTCTTCCTCGAGCACAACAATTTGGGAGCGTTGAATAGGTGTTAACTCGGTTATTGCATGCAAATAATGACTGTCACAATGTACAGATAATAGCAGATTGTTTTTCTTGGATATTCCAAAGTGTTCTAAAAATAGCATATGACGTGTATATACACGACAGTTTGTTTGTGTTTGTGTCTGTTAGATTATATATATATATAATATAAATAATATAATATATCCGTTAAATTACGCTTTGGTCTCAGACTTTTGGCCGGTCTGAAGTTTATAAAACCTTTTAATATAATATTATTTTACTTTTTTAAATATTTAAAAAATAATGTTCCATAAACTTTTCAAAATGTTCCTAAAGTACTTTAGGAGCTACACGTGGAACATAGTTGCACGGTTTTAACTAAGAGTGTACAATACCTCAATTGTATCAATATTACATTTTATAAATTCTTACTGGGGATTTGAAGTGTTGTAAACAACTTTTAATGGTGCAAATAATTATTCATTAGGGAATGCAATGTTGCTTGATACGATGTTTGTGTCATTTCCATATCGATCTCTGTCTAATATGGGTTGAAAAAGTACGCTGAGTGTCAGCCTTGCTTATATAGACTACAAACTGTTGTCCATCGAAACTTTTTTCAAAAGGCAAACACATTGAATGATTGGCCAGACAACATGTCAGTGTATAGTTGTGATAGACATGCAATCGGGTCGAAAGATGCGTGGACAGGTATCCTATAGTACTAACTGAGACAGGAATTAAAACAGTCAGCTCCGGAAAATGTTGGAGACAAATTCTGTTAAATACAACGCAACGGGTGGATGGATACATCCCTATATACGCATATATATATATACGCCTAGCCTAGCGGGAGGGCTATCGGTTAGCATTGGTTTAAAAACCGAATCTGCGTCATGTCTATCGCTCGCCCATATCTCGCTCGTTTGGTACAGTTGTGTGTAGTTTACCTATCGAAGCACTTAATAACACCTGAGATAATAAGAAAGGTCCGTCGATAATTTAGACCAGATTTGTGGTGAAATTATTTATTTAGCTAAAAATGCGTAAGTCCGACGCAACAGTGTCATTAAAATCGGTTAACAGTCCTCGTACCCCCTTGCCTAAAGCTGATATATATTAAATTTTGAGCTTTTACTTGTCGGTCCAATACACCACCGGAAATCACGGATCCACCGACCAGTCCCCGTTTATCCAACACCCTCAGACACGCAGTCACAGCGGCATTCGCTCGGAAAAATGTAATATTTGAAGCCCGTTCCGCCAACCTCAACGGGTCGGGACCGTTGGCTCCAACAACAACTGTCGATGCAGATTCGTTGCGGAGACAAACTCTCCATCACAAAAGTAAGCCTGGTATATATTTTCCACGTAGTAATTAGTGGTAATTCTTAGTCCAGACTTATTCACTATGGTTGCCGCAGTAGGCAAACTTATAATGTTCTATTTTCTTTTATAAAATCTATAATATTCAATTATATGCTGTTCTCCGATACTTCATTGCTTATCATTGTATTTGCTTGTGGTCCTCATTTACTAAAATCCTCTAAATTTAGGTAAATTTGTTAATGTATTTTTGACGCTAATAATGATGTTCAGTGATTAACAATTATTTTATATTATAATCATATACGGTTAACGAATAATGGTTGTAAATGATTATTTCTCAATATTTTTTATTGATTGGTAATGACATAAGTTGTCAAAAAATGGTGTTGCTTGATTTACAATTTTAGAAAACTTAATTTTTTTGTAACTGTTACTAAAATAATTATCAAGATTATATCAATTAATTTAAATGATAATAATAAAAAAATTCATTAGAAAACGTAAAGTTATTTTCTATTTGTCCTATATATCAACATATTTATTGCATAATTCACTTAACTAATAATTCCATTTTATAGTTATGGTAAAATATTTATAATCATGATTTGAGAATGAATTCTTAACATTTTTAAATGAGAAATAAGTAATTAGCACAATATAAATATTATAGTTAAAACGGTTTTCATAAAAATGTATAAAACAATAAGTATATATAAATACTTTTTAAGGTAGTTTAGTTTATTATATTTTCAACGACATACAAAATACTTTACAAATTAATTTAGTAGGTAACTATTAAATTATTAATTGTTTCGTATAATTAAGTTCACTCGTTAAATAGAATAATTACGTTAACATTTTTGAATATCTATTTTGTTGTAAATATTTTCAAATTTTTTAGAGCTCAATTAAAAAGCTTTTAAACTGTTTTTCAGGAGTCAAAAATGTCATTGATATTTTTACATGTAAATATCCAAATTTTTTAAAATTTCTTTATTATTATATAATAACAATAATTGTATTGTATTTCTATATGTATGGTTGTTTAATATGTGGTATACAAAACCACAATATATAAATGTAGCATCCAATTGGTAAATATATTAATATATTTTATTATTTATTATATATATTATTATATTAATTAATAAATGGTAATCCATTAAGATACCGCACTGATTTCTTACAATTAGAATCAGAAATCAAAAGTGGCTAATAACATTTCAGGATTTTATTGACATCAATTATTTAAAAAATACATATACATGAACCAATGCAGTGTACAGCGAAGCTTTCTGTTAAAACGCATAAAAATCCATTAAATCTCTCTTTTAATATCTATCTAAGCCATATGCAAAACTTTCAATGGCAGTATTTTAACAAAATATACTTATGTAAAAAAAATTACTCTAGTCTGTCAAAAGACAGTAAATCGTCATTTTAATATATATATTTATTTAATTTTCATTAATAATTACGATATGATTATAAGGATTTGGTTGATTTGAGTATTGTTTTTAGCAATTGAACATATCCTGAACGTGTGATAAGTCTGCTAGTAAACAAAATGAATCGAAATCGAAATTTTGACGTTGCATCAGTTGCTGCAATATTGAAAGCTGTTAGCCAGCCAGTGTTCACCTCCGCATGCGGCTAGGTTCAATAAAAATCAACGAGGAAACCATTTGTTTGAGAAACTACTTATATGGTTTTTCAATTACCTTTCGATGTTTTTATCTGAAACTGCAATAAATGTTATCAGGCAGGGAATAGCCTACTTTAAATGTTATGAGGTGTACATATATCGTGAGGTTTCAATAATCACTTTTATTACCTGCCTTGATGTGATAACTACAATTCTAACTGTCGTTTGATCAACTCTGCCCATTTCTACCCATTTTATTTATACCCAAAAAATGTATAATCAAAGTCATAATTACTTGCAATGATTACAATATTTTGTCACACCAAGAGATTAGATTATTATTTTTATTTGGGGGAACATTTTGAAACAATTTGGAGCGCCACACTGTTCTCTTGCCCAGAAGTACAATGATTTATCTTTTCTTAAATTAATCTTGCGTGTAATTACTGCAATGCCAACCGGTCTATATTATGTTTTAGCTTTGGAGTTAGATAACAGTTCCTTCTAGGTTTGTGCTGTCATTGCTGAACATGTCAAGGAATAATCTTGACCCAATAGAGTTTACTTTAGATCCTCGGATATACTGAACATCTGGTTAGGTACTCACATTTGACCTGCATACGCACTAATATGTCTGATAAAGAATCTGGAACTTTTTCTATACGTATAAGACACATCGGCCTGCTGAAACCGACGATTCAATCCCTAAGGGATAAATATTTAGATTTCAAAAATTAAAACGTAACTTTTTGAATAAATTGTACGATTTACATAATTTCTATAAGTTATCGATTCATGGGCATTTATTTTGCTTGTTTTACTATGTGGATATATTTCTTTTTGGAAAATAATTTATACAATTATAGCAAAAATATTGCCTTAAACTGACCAATTTGTAAGCATATGCCTCCAATTGAAAGTATACAAACATGTATTATTTTCTACTTTTTCTAAAGAAATAAGACTGTTATAATCACAATTCAGGCTAGTACCCATGGGATGAGGTCGAGGGAGTCGAACGACCCCCTCTTGAAAACAAAGGGGCGCAAAAATGTGGGAGGATAATTTTTTTTCATATCATTTTTGTTATGCTTTATTTTGCGTTTCAGAGTAATATTTCAAATTTAAAAAATTCATTTAATCATGTACCTTATATTTATGGAATTTTATATTATACTATTTTTTGTACAGAACATATTTATTTTGACATTGTATAGCAACATTTTATGTAAATATTATATTGCATACACATTATCCTTTGATTTTTTCTTTTATTATGTCATACATAATTGTATAAGGATTGAAATGGGTGAGGCACAACGACCCCTCCTTAGTAAAAGCTGTTTGCGGGATTGCGAATTTAACCATATATCATTGAAAATATTTATTAAAATATGGCTGTTTAACGTTATTTCGCATAAAATATATTATTATATATATTCATTGTTTCTTTGATTTGCGACAACATTCCTTTAGATAAATCTTTATTGATAGATAATTTCTTTCTCCTGATATTTTATGACTTCTACATTGCTTCATATATGACAAATTCCGATTTTGTATATCAGTATATGACTGTGTAATATCATGTAAGAGTATTTCTGACTCATTTTAAGAATAAATTCTACGATCAAATCATTAAATTGGGTATGATGTATTCGGTATATAACGTTATTTACACATTATTTAAGTTATCGAATTACACTAATTCATAAAGTATATTAACATAAATGTATTTATAATGACTAGAATGTGTTGCACTTGTAATTATATAATCATCTAAGATTGGATTGACGTGCAGGTACTGTGTAGGTGATATTCTCTGCTTCTTAATATAATACATTAAAATGATGGTATATGACATTGCCGACTTATTTCAGTGGACAACAGGAGAAAGATACATTTAATAAACCCGGTTGCAAAAAGATCGAAGCAAAAAACTGGCTGTTCCAATAATTTTACCCTCGGTACATTTTATTTTAAAACATAATTACCTCCATGCACTATCCAGGAGAAAGATACTTCCAATAAACAAGTTTCGCAAAAACCAGAACAAACCACTATAAGGAAATGCATTCTGTAGTACAATTTAAGAACGATTTTATAACTATGGACAATATTCGCAATAATTGAAAGCTCAGATGTTTAATCATGAGACGGATAATAACTGCGCAAGTAAATATTAAATCAATTTAGAGAATTGCTAATAAATGAAAAATTGAAGTTATGTGAAGTAAAATACATTTATTGATTAAAATTTTGCTCGCTGGGTGCAGTATAGTACGTAGTTCGTATTTTGCGTATGCAAAGTGAAATATAATAATATCTACTTACACATTTCAAATGTATTCGATTTGTATATATATAAACCTCCACCAGATTGTTGTTACCTTAATCAAATTAAAAAGTTTAAATGAAACAGGTGCAAATATAATTTATATTTATTTATTTTTATATAATATATTTATAATCCCTTTTCAAATAATTACTATGCTTCTTAATTATGCATTTAGATTCATGGCTAAATTTATCTTCAAAAAAATGTTATCTCCATATTTACCGTATGGACCCACGGAGAATTAGAACTCCATAAATTTACTAAATATATACAAGTTATTCTGAAAATACTGAAATGAAATCTAGCATTAAATATATTATAAATAATAGCCATAACACTGTTCATTTTCTAGACATCAAAATTGACATTATAGATGGAAATGTTCACATTGATGTTTTCTGTAAACCAACAGACGCCTGGCTATCTTAATATGCGTTATAATAGTAGGTATTCCATTCAGGTATTTTGAAAAGTCAATTTTTTTAATTGAAGAGTATTTGTTCAGATAAAAAAACTTAACAATATCGAGCTATAGAAAATGCGAAAATCGAGTTAATCAAAAAGAAAAACGATCGAATTCCTCTTGTTGTTTCATACATCCTCAATTGCGGAAATTAGCGTTCATTCTCCACAAAAAAGACTTTACAAAAATTAATTCTAATGAATATTTATCCAACATCTTTATTGAACCACCTTTAATTGCTTACAAAAAACTACACTACAAAGTCTAAATTTAATAAATATAACAATTGATAAAACTTTTAATGTAAACGTCTATGATGTAAAACATGCCAATCATTAAATGAAACTAATACTATAATAATAAACTAAATAAATGGACGGAACATAAAAAACTACAATGCTGGCAACTGCAAAACAACAAATCTAGTGCACGCTATAACACGTAAAAATACTAATTACTTTACATTGGACAAACTAGCCGAAAGCGCTTTTTCAATTACATTTCCATTTTACATTTTTCAATTTAACCACTACTTAACCTATAAGTTATTCAAAACTGAGTGGTGTTATTCAGTTATTTTAAATTATTTTTTATATAAATACTATACAAATATACATATATCTTGTATTTATATATACATACCTTCTAGTTACCATATATACCGTCTAGTTACCATACATACCGTCTAGTTACCATACATACCGTCTAGTTACCATACATACCATCTGGTTACCATACGTACTATTTAGTTACCATACATGTACTGTGTATAGTTACCATGCATACCATCTTATAGTTACTATACATACCGTCTGGTTACCATGCATACCATCTTATAGTTACTATACATACCGTCTGGTTACCATACATACCATCTGGTTACCATACATACCGTCTAGTAACCATACATACTATCTAGTAACCATACATACCGTCTAGTGACCATACATACCGTCTAGTTAGATTACATACCGTCTAGTTGCCATAAATACGGTCTAGTAACCATACATACTATCTAGTTACCATACATACTATCTAGTTGCCATACATACTATTTAGTCACCATATATACTACTTAGTTCCCATACATACTACCTAGTTACCATACATACTATCTAGTTAACATACATACTATCTATATTACCATACATACTCTGTAGTTACCATGCATACTATTTAGTTACCATATATACTATTTAGTTACCATATATACTATTTAGTTACCATACATACTGTCTATAATTACCATACATACCGTCTATAATTACCATACAGTAAACAATCTCTTTTTTACATGATTTCGTTAATTAAACTATAATTAGTTAACTTATGAACATCTAATTGAAGTTAACCAACATTGGCGAAATATTTAGTTAACATAATTATTTCGGTCAATATATATTTAGGATGCAAAAATTATTTATATAAGTATTATGTTATGGTAAATAAGTGTTCCAAAATGTTTAATGAGATTTTTTAACTGTTAAACCGTTCATAAAACGTTATAAAATTATATATTGTTTGTATAAGTTTAAGCAAAACATTTTAGCATAATTAACATATTAGGTTTTTATTTATTACAATTTAACTATTAAAACAATTTTAAAATATTTAAAATTTATATAGAGCACGATATTTGAACACATTATAATAAATGAAATATCAATGTCATCGTATAATCGTCTACATACACATGGACTTGTTGAACTTTAAAACATTATTATTGTTTAAATACCTCTAGCTTTCGCTTATTATTAGCATTATTTATCCCGGTCAAAATGGTTGCTAATAAACAGTTCCATACAAAATTAGGAAGGGAAATTATTATGCTGAGTTGGGCACGGCAAACATGCTTAAATTAGGTGGTGTCAACAATGTTGTCCCGTCTAACGTTATAGCGGAATATTTAAGTAGTCTTCTCAGTCAATTTTCATCATACGATACTGATATCGTACGATGGTATGTTTTTCCAATCAAATGGTGTTGTCTTGTTTTTTTATCGTACCATACAAAGTATTGTTTCATATATATACGTCTTGTTATATATGGTGGATTAATAACAATTACTTATAGAGGATTCGTTTGTGTTCAAATTGCACATGATAAAAATATAAGGGAGCTTTATTTGAATAATTGTTGGTAATGTTGAATTACACAGAGCTCATTTTAAAAGCAACAAAAGTGTTTATACACAAATAATACTACATTTATGTATAGGTTTTATATGTTAATTTACAAAACTATCAAAACAAATGTTCATTATTTTTTTATTGAATAATTAATTTTAGCTATTTTGTTAATAATATTTGCGAAAATAAATTTAAAAAATATTCAACGGTGTAATTGTCGACTTGTTAGTGCATTCTGAATAGGTCTAAACTAAAATTCATTCAATAAAATAAATAGAGTTCAAAAGTGATAAATTCAAACCGATAAACGTTCTAAAAGTTGAAACTAATTTTGGTGAGGTCTATAATGATGGAACATCACATAACCATGTTAACTGACAACAAAACAAATATGGAAAAAATTATTTTCACTTTATTTAAAAAAAGTTTCCTTTAAATCGCACATTTAAAAAAGTCATACATGCGTTATATACAATATATATAATATGCATAGCATGTTAAGCTATAATAAAATATATAATTCTTTTCCCCCAACCTATTATTATTTTTTTAAATTTTAATCATTTAAGAATATAAGTTTTTTACGTGTCATATAGATACTTTAATGTAATATATATATATATAAATAATATATTATCAACTTAACAATAGTCATACATTAATTTAATTTTTTCAATATTTAATATCTAATTACGCTATGTGAAATAAAATCACTTATCACCATAATTAGTTGTCGGTGCTTTACTAAAGTGCATTCACTCCACGTGTTTGTATATGGTTGTAACTCAAATCCTTAAAAAAAACCGGAGGACAAATCCGAAGGAAATTTAACTTTTTTTTCAAGGTAGGCAATACAAAAGTATCCAAAATATGCAGAATAGATAATTAATTATTAAAAACAATTGTAAGTGATTTTAGAATGTTGATTAAAACTGTCAAAATACGTATACGTTTAAAATAATTCTGAAATAAACAAATAAAAAAATAATAACTAATTTTAACTAATTATTACATTCTTTAAATGGAAATTGTTTGTTTATTTGTGTTACTTGTTTTATTGCCGACCTTGAAAACTAGTTATTTATTCCTCCGGTCTTTCCACCGAATTTTTCCTCCGCATTTAAGTGACAACCTTTTTATATACAGTGATTTCCGAATGATTGTAATTAATTTAGTTCACGAATACAATTATAAATCATATACTCTGTTATTCTGTTACTTATGAAATGTTTCTGTTTAAAAGTATTGTATTTGTGTTTTCTTTTACATTGCCTATATTTTTGTTATTAATCTATATAGAGTGACCTGATTAAATCTAGATATGTATCATTTAATATCTATGTATATATACAAATAGTTTGACATCGATTTAGGAAAGTGCGGACGGAAAGAATGTGGCAATATATAAAGAGCAGTTGGTAATGTCGCATAAATACTGTTTTGGAATACACGCTGCTTATTGCAAGAAGTGTCATTTATGATTTTCATCCTGTATATATATGTATTTCTTCGGACATTTTGTGTTGTAGTTCAGTTAGAAAAGTTCATATTAGTAATAATCTAATGTACTTCGTATTTGCAATGTTTAAGCATATTCATATTTTTATGATGCCCTTCAAATTAGTAAATAATGTATAGTGAAAAAGAAAATAATTGTATTAACATTTAACATATTTAACATTATTATAGGGGGATCTGGCAAATAAACTTTATTTTGGCTATCAAATGAGTTCCTATTAAATATTCATTATATCAGTTAGACGTTTTACAGTTGAAAAAACTTAAAATCATTTTCAAGGTGACCAGGAGGGGTACCGTAAAGCAAATAGTTCCCCTTAATAATTATAATAACTTCCCAATGTATAATTAATCTTTAATGATGTACACACATACCTCGTTAAAAATCAGGCTCATCTTTTAATTTTTTGAAATTTAGTTGGTTATAATTATCCCATTCCCTATAATAATGTTAAAAAATCCGTAATTATTGTTTTTTTACGCTATGGATTTCATGATTTAATTTAGCTAAATGAAAAACATTAACATCAATAAGGGCCAAACTTTGAAATAAAAAATATGTTACTATTTTCTTTCAAAAATCTTTATTTTTCTTTAAAAATTATGTATAGACACGAAAATGGAAAGTATTATCCATATCAATAGAACAATTCATAGATACTATATTTATAAATAATGCATTTACTAATAATATCGTATACATCATTTGTGTAATTAATACTTTACGTATACTTTTTATGTAACTCGAAATCCCTAGAAATCACAAGTTGTATAACTCAATTTTAGCAAAAAAATTATTTAAAAATATCCGTAAACGTAGACTGCATCTACAACTATAATTCTAACATATAAAGTAATATACATTTTTATAGGGTTAAAAAATCTGACGAAGTCTAAAAATCTACATGTATAAACGGCAGACAAATCATATATAAATTGATATATAATCATAAAATCGGAATATATTTTTTAATGATTTAGAATTTTTCTGGCAAATTGTTTTAAAACTTATTTCGTTAACTTTATCCTTAACTATTCAGTTTGGACCTTTTTGTGTTTCTAAAATCTGAGTATGATCGGATAAATATTTAATAAAAATGAAGAAATTGCTTTGTTTGCATATAAAAATATTGTGTATAAAGCAAAAAAGACCTTTGGACAAACATAATTTTTTGGTAACTTCCGTCCGAATAATTTTTTTTTAATTTTAGAAGCTCAAAAGTTATTTATTTTAGTTATATATTATCAATTAAAATAATTCAACAGAGTTAAAAGAAATAAACAAAGTAAGTATAATTCCACGTTTATTATTACATTCCTAGGTTAAAAATTAGTACAACACACCATACCTAAAAAGATATATTAACAAAATCTATAGCAATACTTATATATTGTAATATTCATGAGACTATTACAGCTAGTTTTTAGTTGTTTGTCGTGTGTATATACATACACACAAGCAGCACAGTTGATGGAAGTGGTCTTTGCAGACAAAGCAGCGACAACCATCACACCTATTGTAGCTAGCTTTTTGAGGCTGTTCCATTTGGTTGTAGCGGTGGGTCTGTCTGCGACGTTCTATATGCTTCTGCAGTAGAGAGTTTCTCAGTTCCAGGAGGTAGGGGCGACGTAATTGTAATTTCCTGCTGTTTCAATGCAGATAAAGATTGAATGAATCAAAAAACGTATCAGACCATTCAATTCTATAAGATGTCATAAAAAAATATTACGTGCGTTTACACTTGCACTTATCTCTACACGTTCGTCAGCTGCATATACGCCTCCTTTTGTTTTGGTAATTGTTATTTAGTATGATTGTCTTAGTAAAAAATGAACATCTATATAATGCGAAGGTGCAGTTCATCATATAGTTCATTTACACACGTGCTCTGTATACACCACTAGCACAGGTTGTATTGTAGTAGCAAACTAATAAAGGCCTTCATTTTAGTTACTTCTCTCCCCCTCTGAAATACAATAGTTTGTTCAGATACCGATTTTCAATTATTAGGTATTTTTTATTTAATAGTTAGAAGTTTTATATTATGACACTATAAAAAGGAGCACAGTCAAGCATTTCGAGCACAAATCCACAAACACAATTTTTAGTTGTTTGTGACACTTTTGTCCCCTTGGACATATTCAGGTTAAGATCTAATATATAAAATATACCAAGAATTATTGCACGATCATAGCCGGCTGACTTACTATATGGCTTAAGAAATGACTGCAGGTGGAATATTTAAAAAAAATCAAACAGCCAAGAAAAGAATGAATGTAAATGAAAGGTATTAATTAAAAATATATGTTTACCAGTTTTTAACCTAATTATTGTTAATATTAATATAGTGTCTCACTCTTGTATATGAAACACTTTCGATTGATCTTCAATTTGACCAGTTTACTAAATAAAATGTTGAAATAATCTTGTTCATTAATACAATCTATAATAACTATTAACACCTAATTTTTCATTTTAAATCCGTAAACGTTTAAAAACGACAGAAGGAATGTTAAAATGGAATGTCCTCCGACATACGAGCCGCCAGGGTTGTGAGATATATGCGTTCACCTTTAAAAAGTCGGACCGCATTCACACACATCCTTGTGGCGACTTTATTTTCCTAAATCTTGTCTTTCTACTTAACTTTCTACTATGGTATATACTTAGTCGTTAACCAATTTGCCATATGTTAGTAAAAAAAATTGCTCTTTTTATAGGGTGTCTTGGAGCTGGTAGACTATCGGTTTGTAACTAGTTGGATGATGGAATTTAGATTAATAATGCAAGAGATGTAAATGCATTGTATTATTATTAATGGAAAATATAGTTCAGCTTTCCAAAACGCACTGTCATATATTTATTCTTTTTGTTCTATATTTTGAAAACATTCTTACATTTTAATACTGCAATTATGAAATATTTTTATGTTTTGCTTGAGATAAAAATCTGAGTAATATAATCAATAATCAATAAGCATACAATAAAAAATTAATATAGGAACATTTTTGTCAGGTTATTTTAATACGCATTACCATTTTTGATACATTCTCACCACCGGTTGTTTATAAGTATATTTAATATTTAAAATTAGCCACCCTGACCTTTTTATTTTAGATCATATTATTTGCTAGGGGAAAATATATATATTTATAAAAACCAATTATGTGCTAAATAGAATTAAAATAAATCAGCACAATACTAACTATAATAAAAAATTAAAGTTTATTTTTCAATTATTATTTTTAATAAATAAATAATTCAATTGAAGTTCGATCATATGTAACATTTAAGTTTAATCATATGTAGGATGATTTACTTTTAATAATATGTGACATTTAAGTCAACAAAATTAGTTTCTCTTTTAGGGTACTTGAATTACGAAGATTGTGCATTTTTTATATACATTAAATATATTTATCTAAATAAAACTTTATACAAAATATGATATTGTATATCTTTAATGAGACACTAAGATATTTATCTTATTTATTAGAGATACTTTATTTTATTTTATTTTATTTTATTACTTTAATTTATTTTAAATAAAAATATGCTTTTACTAACAGTCTTCATAAATATATTTTGGAATGTATTTCTAACATAGTAATTAAAATTATACAAAAGAACGCATTAAAATAATTCCTTACAAAATAAAAATAAAATATTTTTATAACTTTCTTACGTGAAAAATGAAATATAGCAAAAATTGTAGAACACAATTAAAATTAAAATACACCATTATTTATCCAAACAATAGCTACCTCATACTTATATCCTCAATCTATACGTGACACCGGGCTGAAGTAGTTAAACAGATATAGTGCGTGGTCTGTTCATATAGATAGACATACATCTCTATAGAGCCATAATAGCACATGGTGTTTCGTAGCGTCGAGTCGCGCTTAGTGGGGACTAAAATTATTTTATTGACGTGAGGCGTTCCGTCGCGTTTCGTCACATCGTGCTTGGTGGACATAGGCCTTCAGTCTTATCTGACCATACCAAGGTAATAGAACTATTCCATTAATTTGTATAGCGGCCGGGCTTAAGTGATAATTTCAATAAATTTTGTAATAAAGGGGGCGGGGGTGACATAAGCTTACAATATGAGGATATAGGCGTCAGATCAGCGATCAACTCTAAAACTGAATATTTTAATGAAATGAAAATATATTTTCAAATTCAACGTTAAAGCGTTTTTTATTGATTTAATAATTACCACGTTATCATAGAATTCTTGTCAGCTATATATAAAAGTCATTGACAAGTGATTTTATGCATATAACGCATACAAATGAATAAATATATTTTAAGAAATGACACATACAATATATATTGTCTAAAGATATAGTTCATTCCCACACCCAAAACGCATCAAGATATTGGAAAGATGTGCAAATAATACAGAATTTACTTTTTATTTATTGCAATAGTTCATGAAATAGTCAGTTCATGGGAAGCAACTAATATTACAAATTTATGATTTATTATAAATGTCAATTAATACTGATCAATTTCTAAAAATAACTAGAAATGGATGACTTTATTCGATTTTATATTTACAATGAATGTTATTATTTTGATTGATTTCTTTTAAACTAAAAATTGATATATATAGTAAACAATATTATTAATGTACATACATCTTACTAATCCAAAACATATACAAAATATTTTAGTATCATATCTTTCAATTGTTATTATAATACTTCGATAAATATACTGTTTACTATCTATTTACCAAAAACATCCTATTTATTATATAAGTGGGCATCGATTAATTATTTATCCAAGCATTTCCTGATTCAACTTGACAGAAGTTTTGTACTAAAATATATAAAATCCACTTTTTGTAAGATTTATTTCCACAATATAAAAATTCTCTACACTTCATGCTGTTTTATTTGTTCGAATATATATTGCGGACGTATATATAGTAATCTTATAAATCAAGACATTAACTATATACTCTATAGTCATAATCTATTCAGGCAGTTATTATGATTACATTTTTTTTGTAGGGAAAATGTAAATAGAAATGAAATATATGTTTTTAAAACTTACATTTTTAATTTTTATGTATGACAATTTTAACTTGAAAGTTTAACTTTTATATTATTTTATTATTAATTCTTCCTTTATAATGAGCACATTTTGTGACGATGTGTAATTAAAAACAATTGAATATTTATATTTTGTAGAACTCATCTAAATCTATTACCCTCAAATGACATTTTAACTGAAGTAAAGAAAAAATTTCAACTTTGAGCAAATATAGGAGATATATACATCAATATGTTGTACCAATTTTTTCAATGATTTTTTTAATGTTATATAATAATTACAATTGCATATACTACACTTAGACATACAACGCAAATAAACTATTAAATATTTGATCTTTGCATATATTTCAATATTTCACATTTATTTATATACAATACATATACTATTTTAATTATCAACAATAATCGACTTTCAAATAACGTGAATTTCCCATAATGAATATTTTATTAATAAATAGTACAATATGGTGGTTGTAACCCTGAATTAATTAATTAATTAATTAATTGTTATATATATATATACATAATATAAATTTAGAATACCATTGCTCAATACTCAAAGTTATCTAATTTAATAAAATTATTGATCAAAATATCGTTTTATTTTCACTCCTTTTTTACACAAGATAAATTTTAATTAAAATAAATGTATAAAATATCAATACTAATTAAATTTAAAAAATGTATGATATAAAAGCATAATACAGATTATTTATAATATATAATTTGTGAAATTGTACAATGCATAATATTCTCATTCTGTACCTCATTCTGAATTTTGAAATATTAACACTATATTTTATTTTATTTTTTTGATACTAATGGCAATTTATGTAAGTAATATAAATTGTTATCTTTTATAAAATAGGCTATGCGTAATATACTCTTGTAGATTACGTTTTTTTTACGTTAAAAGATTTACGTTAAAAAATATATTGTTCGGAGTTCAATTACAAATTTTAAAATAAATTTAATCACATTCTTATAAGTTATATTTATTTAACACATTTTACAATCTATTAAAATCTTCGTCAAAAAGAAATATTTAAGAAAAAAATATATAATTACGGAATTCAATAATTCAGGGGATTCAAATAAATGATCAATGTATTGTAAATCATTGGAAAGTTGTGTTATATGAGGCGCATATAACTTTTAACTGAAATTTGAACTTTAAAGTATAGAATGCAATCGTATTCAAATTGATAATTTCACAAATTTGACAATTATTCAGACACTAGCATCAACAATATATATTATATTTTAATCAATCTCTAAATAATTATATATATATTATAATTTCAGATAACTTCTTTGAACACTATAAAATTAATAAAAGCATTATAAATGTATGGACTCGTATTTCAGAATTTATTATTATCAATTAGAATTTATCAATCTTAATATATTAATAACAATTATATATAATTGAAATTTTAACTATCGGACTTATTTATTTTTTAATTTATTAAAAAATACATTTTAAATCAAAAAATTCTTTTAAATATATATGCAAAAAAGAAAAATGTAATTTACTAATTTTGAAATAACATCAATATCCAAGCAAGATTACTAAAACATTTAAACATTTTTTAAAGATTAAAGTACACGTATATAAATTTATTCATAATATCATAATATTCAGACATAAATTCATGTTTTGTAGGTTCTGACAACATTAATTTGATTAGTTTATAAATCATGTAACATAATATCTGGATACATGTAAATAACAACAAACGAATCATGCGTAATATGGTTAGTGTTCAGGGAAAAGCTCACCGAGTCTAGAGTACAATCTTTTTTCTTATTCCTATTTCAATTGAAGAACAGCGAATTCTTCAAAGTACATTCTTGTCGGTAGATTTAATAGTAGTTATAATTGCAAACATAACAAAACTAGAATTGTGAGGTAAAACTTCTCTATTTAACCCTCAATGTTTGTCAAGATAAAATACAAACACGACAAATCCACAATGTTAATTTATAAGTTGTTCCCAGATTACCTATTCTATTGATAAATAATCTCGACAAATTCATTTAAACTCATCTTCCGTAAAAAAAAACTTGCATTTCCAGTTATGAAAGTAGCTAAATCTTTCCATCTACTTTCAATTATTAGTTGATTATAATGCTGTTATACAGCAAAAAAATCTGTTAATCATTACGTTACGTGTATATGTCGCATGACATGGCCCGTGAGCTAAACAGAACACATGAAAACCTGAAACTCTAAAACTATCTACCATATCAATTCATTTTGTATTTGAGTTGTTTTGCAAATATTATTATCTAAATTTATTAATTTAAAAATATATATTATATCGAAATTCATCAAGGTTGAAGAATGAACGTGCTTACTTAACACAAAGTTAGCCATATAGTAAAATAGTTATATATATTTTTTATGTCTGTCACCATCTGAAGCATAATATTTTCATAAAACAAGAGGCCACCTTGTGGTTTCTCAAGTTGACAATATATACTGTATATATTATATACTATATTTAGGGCACCTATATGCATCAATATTTATTTTGAAAAAGCGATCGTTAGTAACGGAACTTGTGCGCCTATTGTGGATCTAACCAGGAAGACATGAATTTAATTCAGTCATATCTAAAAACCCTAGTGTCTGATTGGTGACTGGAAATTCAGCGCGCACCTTTTCCTTGAGAAAAAAGAGGGAGGCAAAAGTTAGCCCTGATTACGGGAAGAAAAAAAGCTGAATAGTTTCGTGAAAATCGGATTGACGAAGTCAACCAGAAAAGAAATTAGAAGATTGCAAACTGTTTTTATTTAACTTTTATAGAAACCATAAAAATCAAATTGATTAATAGGGTGTGTGGATTTAAAAGCAGTCACACACTGTCAAAAACCTTGTACAACAAGTATTTATTAACCCTTGAATTGAATTGTTAATTTAGAATATCGGCTTTAATTATAATTTTTTCTTCGATTAAGTATAATTTTTCGTGTTTCATATTCTCTGCAAATAAAAGGATTACAAACAGGTTCTCCGCATATCCTCATTGTGGGGTGGAAACAAGACACTTAATGTAAGTAAAGAAACAACATAGCATACATTATGGCTCAGCGTAAGAAAGGCATGAATCTCGAGTTGTGCACGCCGATCGCAATGCTGCCCGGTTTACAGAGATCACCGGACCCGGCGGCAATGCCCAATATCACGGGTATACTGGCCTCTATTGCCGGAATCAAATCCACCTCTGAAGATTTCTACCAAGATGCTGCGGCTACGATTGGCAACCTCAACTTTATACATGGTAGCTTTTTAAAAATATGAAGAATATTTTCTTCTAGTCGTGTATTGTTTATTTGAATACGTGTTTTACATTAAACATTCTTCAATTATTATATTAAAAACATCCGATCCCACTTTACAATGAAAATAATAGACATCAAGTAATCACGATAAAAATAAATGAGTTGGTTCCAATTTAATTTTAGATTTCTCAAACCTGATTGAAATGCACAGGATACTTTATTTTTCCTAGAATCCATGTTAGTTTGTACATGGAAATGAAACGAAAGGATCTTTCGAGATCTGGTTGGTTATTTTTTAGTAAAAATAGAATTAACACATTTACGTTACGGAATTTCATATTTTAGTGATTTATATTTGCTGTTTTGAATCAAGCAAAGATGTAAATGAAATAGGTCATTTGACCTTGACGTTTACAGATGGCCGCAATAGGAACATAATGTAAAAAAGTAAATTCGGCTTAATGTTTAAATAATAGAAATACACTAGATATTTAATTATTCAAAATATAAACAAAGCCGTTCTTTATATATAAGTATTAATTTAGTGATACACGTTTTAATCTTAAACTTATATAACTTTTTCTATTCGAACAAAGTGTTCAGACAAATTAGTTTGACCACAACATTAATTATTGTTGTGATATATCAAGATTAACAGTATTTCAAAAATTGTTTTAAAGTGTGTTTTAAAATATAACTTTATTAAACTTTACAACACTCTTTAATTATTTTTAAAATAAGTTTTCAATCAGTTTTAATCAAGTTATGTATTATAATTAAAAATATGTATAATTAATTGAATAAGACTATACTTTTTTAAAACAATTTAAAGTGTTCAGAAAGAATGATGCTAGGCAGTCGAAAATCAGATCTAGTATTTATTATTTTATTTATTATGGAAGCATTATTATACTAATTTGCGCAAAAAATTAATATAACATATTGTCACCCATTGATCGTTTAATGGTTTGTTTGTGCGTGTTTGTGATGAAAGTGGTAAACCTCGTCTTTTCTTTTTTAGTGAACATTTAAAAAATGATTTAAACAATGAATTGATTGACAAATTTTTCTTAGAAAGCTATGAGTATATTGTTTAAACGGATAGACATGTTCATGTGTAAATGCTTTAACGGATGAAGACAATTACCGCTTAAAATATAAATTTAGATAGTACTTTGTTTTATAAGTTTTGCAATTAATTAGTGAGAAACGTTATGTAAAATAATTTAATTCAAATTCTTTAGTCCAAATGGTTTTTTATATTTTATTTATACTGCTGTTATATACATTTACTAATGTAATGTTTTCTAATCTACCTATTTGCATAAGTTATTTATTAAAATTTAATAATTCAAAAGAATATTTTTTAAATCTCATAAAAATCTTGACATTTCTAACTTTACAAATATGTTGTGTAATTTGGTGTACATCGATAAATAAAATGATATTTATTTCAAATTATTTTGAAATATTTAAACATTAAATTAATTAAATACTTAAATTTTTTAATATCAGTAAGTAGTAAATAAAAAATTAGGTTTTAATTCATTTGTTAGTAGCTTAGTTATTGGTACGTTTGTGTTATTTTTAAAAGTTATATAATACAAACTTTATTTCTATCAATTAGGATGTATCTCAATGAATAAAAACAACTTGCAAATTTATATAATAATAAAATTTACACCAATATAATCGTTATGGTTTGAGGCGCGGCCATACCTATTTAAAGTATATCAGATTTTAGACTAAACCTTTTTGAGCGTCTAAACCAAATCAAAATAAATAAAATATATTGTTAGTCTGCAAAATATAGTAACATATAGATAATATCTAACACTGTGAAACTATTTAAGAATTCAAGTAGGCCTATGCATTCTTTATATACATATGTAAATATCTATGCAAATTAACTACTATCCTTATTATATATTTTAATTGATTTTTTAACTAAAACCATACTTAAAAGCTTTATTGTAATGCTAACTTAATTGAAATATGGTTACAAATTTACAGTTATTTTTATAACACAAATTTAATCAATTAAATGTTCAATAAAATTGTACTCAAATGTTAAGTACAAGTACTATTTAACAATTATTTAAAATTATTGAAAAATAAACACATGTAATAAGAATAAAGTATCAACAATGTTAATAACTTGCAGTTAACTAATAAATAGCAGCGTCAAACCTGATACGTTTATCAAAATACAATTATAATAAATAGTTGAAATATTAAATAAACTGATCCCAGAGAAGTGAAATTGACGACATCTGCAATTATATGTATGTACACATATGTGCAATAATGAATATACAATGTATATTGCGTATATATTAATTATATAACATATAATAATAATTAATTATAATTGTATATTTCTTTAATTTCAGTGATCTGGAATCAGTTTTATTTTATATTAAAAAAAACTTTAAATACCTAGATAGGCGATATACGCAATATGCATTTTATAATTAACTACTAGGTATGGCCGAGCTACATCGAACAACTCCGTATAAAGAAACGTCAAAGTTCAGAGATAGAGTAAAACATTTTACATACGTTATTTTTATCTTTAAATGCTCCTCTTAGTCATAACAAAAGAGTCAGTTTTTATACATCTCTATCCATGATCTGTATATAAATTTGATATAAAATTCTAAATTTTTACTATTTTAATTTTTTTATAAAGTGAAAGGAAATTTTTACTATCATAACGCAATTATATTTGTTTATTGTAATGCTATTCATATTTCTTTTTCCATCACTATTGAAAACTGATCATTAATTTGATTACAATCCAATATATCATTAATGTGATCAGGGAGGGTATTTATGTTCCAAAATAGAATCACAAAACATTGATAATTTTACCTTTGATATCATTCTTTTTAATTCAAAATATAACTAAAATGATGGTTCACTAAGCATATTTCTGTTAATTTTACTCGAGAATATGTATTCTGTGTTATCATCATTGAATTATTGAATTACATTTTGATCTACAACATGGTGTATTATAATGCATAATTATATAAGAGATTAATTAAGGACTTTATCCTCTGGTTTATGGTAAATTAAGTTCTAAAGAAAAGTACGGATGGGCGTACAAAGTCTACAATCTAAGTGATTATGTACCTCTAAAGTGTAAGCTACTTTTTATGTTCTTATAACTATTAACCGAGGGGAAGGTTCATTATGTTCAGTTACGCTTGACATAAGTTTCGTCCGGCTATACGGAGAAAATAAAATTATATAATAGGTTGTCTAGATTCTTAATCTTTGTTTTATTTTTAGATATATCATACTTTAAATAAACGTCTTAATATCATTATCGTGCATATTTTTCATATATATTATCTTATTAGCATCATTAATGTTCACTCATCCTATATGTTGCACAATACTTCTTTTAAGAAGTTTTTTAAATCGTAAACATCGCGCAGCTTCACTTATTAAGGAAATATTATACCTTTGACATAACTAACGCATTAAATAGTCGAGCTATTTGGTCGACTAAAAGTCGACTAAAAGTCGACTAAAAAAGTTATCTAATGTGAAAAAAATTAACAATGAAAGAAATATAATTATTATGAAATATCATACACTTTTAGTTAATAATTAATGATATAAGTGGAAAATTCCCTATTATAGCACTCCTGGTTAATTAAATATTATTGCTTGTATATTTAAAAAAAAATCTAATTAGTATATTTAAAATTTAGAAAAAGTAATACACTTATTGAATCAAACACTTATTTAAAGAATAATACGTTTTTATTAAAATTAAAATTAAAATTCCAATGTCACTGTCACTGTCAATATCAATATCAATATTAATAGTAATTCAAAAAAAACTAAAAATTACCTGTACTATTAAAAATGAGATTGAATGTCCACGATAAATTGGTGCATATTATATAACAATATTAATATTCTAAATTGTGGAATTGTATACACCTATATAAAAAAATTAATAGAATAGAAAGGGCATATACATATTTTTTGGATGAAAAGTTATAAACTTTTAATTTGTAAATGCTGATTCACATATTTCGATTTTTGCATAATGATTTCGTGGAAATATAAAGTTTTGATTGCTGAAATAAATCCATGTTTCTAAAATACACACTAGTTTATGAAACCTGTTGAATTAAAACCAGATTGCTAAATTATAACTAATATTTGGACTTTTTGATATGACTATATAACACGATTATCATACAACACCTGACACAGTACTCGCATTGACCCACAGAACACATATTTCTTCACAAATACGCAATATATTTACATAATATTGCGTCAATAAGTTCTCGAACTGGATATCAAAGCAATACTCTACACACGTAATCTATGTATTTTTATTAACAACCTATGCATTTCTTCATACGTTCAGACCATTTTTGAAAGCAAGTTGCCCAGTCTTCACCCGAAAATTGATTAGGGTCAGGGTTAGACTCTGGATCATCAGGGTCAGCACCACTGGAACTGCGATACGCTTGTTGGCTGCCGCTTCTAAGACACGTAGCAAACACTTCAGGGGAGGTGATGTGCCACATGTCACATGTTGTTTGCTCTCAGAGTCCACACTGGTACACCACTCAGTGTTTGCCTCGTGTCTTAGAGGCGGCAGCCATCAAGCTGTATTTGTTAATTAAAATTCGTGCCTATGTGGAGGTTAAGATAATTGTGTTTTTAACATTGTATTATATAACTACATAATATATATATGGCACAGTAAAAAATTTACTATTATTAATATATAAATTTACTCTATATCATACAATAAATGGTATACTATACATATTTCAATCAAAATATTATTCTTAGGACAGATTCTAAGAATCAATATTCGAGCTAATTATAGAAATCAATCAAGGAAAAAATTTAGAAATCAATGCAAGTGCAGATTCAAAAAATAAATATCAGAGTAGTTTCTTAAAATAAATACATTTGTGACAACTTTCATGAAATATAGTAGCAACATGTACCTTTTTATATTTCAGTGAACTGCCTACAATGCACGTGTTTACAGAACGTTACATTTTTCTTATGCCAACTTAGTCGAATTGTTCAACAACAATTTTTCTAAAGATGCTTAACATTAAAAATAATATCTTAATACTTTTATATATTTATGCTTTCTTTTTGTGTTGTGTATTTCTATACTCGTCCACTATTTCTCTATTTCAGAGCGTGATGACACTCGAATGCAAAGTCGAGAAGTCAATATGCAGCAAAAAATTGAAAAACGAAATTCATCCATGGGGGTAAGCTATATATATATATTGTCATTTTCAAAACAAAAGTAAATGTAAATATATGTAATTTATATTTAGTAAGGTTATCACTTACAATTTAGTTTGTAGAACTACCATAGGGGGGAGTCTATTTGAAATATCAATCCATTTTTAATTATAAATTTTTCGAAATATTATACTATAACTTTTATAATTTTATGATGATATATGGATATGTGGATGATGATGTCATCATGAAGACATAGCTTATTATGCTAACCTTTGATTTAATTATTCCTTATAAGCACGGTTGTAGCATCTTTGAGAGGCAATACATATTTTTTAATAAATTTATATAAGGCATATTAAATCAACTAAAATTAAATCGTTTAAATAACACTTTCACACCTTCAGGCCTCCAGGAGACATTTGATCTGTTGAGTCTATAGATGTAATGTTTGTGTCTAGGGTTCATGTCATGTATCTTACTGAGTATGAAGTTTTAGGCACGCCAACCGACATCGACCAGGTTCCTTACCTAAAGGACACTCTTAAACTGGACGGCCTTTAATGTCGTAAAAATGTTAAGGATATAGAATGTACACATAAAGTTTTCCGATCTTACAGACAATAATGAGGATAATGACAATGATGATCATACTTTTATAAACAAACGACTACGGCATCAAACTACATGAAGGTTTAATACTTTTGAGATTCCATAAACCCACCAGAACATCACTGTCGCACAGTACGGACTTCCATATGTAGTCATTAAATTAGTCATCTCACTTTTAACCAACAATAAAATAACAGCCAATCGTTTTAAATTAGCTTCTGTGTCTATTGTAACTATGTGTAAACAACTTTAAAAGTATTCCAAACCAATATATATATATATATATCATAGCTTTTGGATGAATACTCTCGAACAAAATCCGAAAATGTTACAAACAAACTGCGAAGTCTATAATGATTTATTCACTGGTTGTTTCCTTCTTTACAAATGAAATATATTTGTAATATAAATTATTCTATAGAAATACTGAGTTGTCACTCATATTCAATAATAACTCAATATAAGTATTATAATATTTGTATTACATTTTAAAGTAACAATGTGAAATATTTCATGGTAGCATATTTTTTCCAGCTAATATAAAGAAACCAAGTTTTTATTTCATTTTTTTTCTTAATATTTGAATAAGTTTTATAAGTTTGATAGGTTTTTAACTAATTCAATTCAATTAATCAATTCAGCTGATACAAAGTGACATTACAAAGCTAAATATTGATTAATTGTTTTGAATTAATATTATAAAAACGTTTAATAAATTTGTTTCATTAAGCATTTTAAATTTTAATTACGATTTCATTAAACATTCAATTCAAGCAAAATTATAACAATTTTAACTTTGACAACTGTTATAAAGCGACCGAATATAGCTTCTAAGGTTTAAATTTAATACCCTTTCATCAGACACTAAACTTCCTGTGTTAAAAAGTAGAAAAGCCAAGCATTCACCATTTTATACCGCGTATAGAAAGAAAAAGTGCTTTGTTGATGAATGATATAGTAGAAATGCGAACTTTCCAAAAGAATTGTTCAACTTTACATTGCGTTAACTCATAACATTGTATGTCGGTCGAAATTCCGATATAGAGAGTTTGACAAAAATGTTACCAAACTTTATAACTTTGGTATAGAAACACCCATACGCGTAAAATTCAAATCTTCGTCAAGTGTACACTTTTTTTGTCTATGGCCGGCCTGTTAAAATAACTATACGAAATATTTAACGATTCCGTATTGATTGCCCTTTACCTCTCAGATACTGACTAATTCTGGTCGTCAGTCGGTGTCATCAATGGGGAGTGGGAGCGCCCTCAAACCACCGATAAGGCAACGGAGGGCCTCTTTCAGCCTCTTTCCGGGGAAGCCCTCCGAGGCAGATCACTGCGAAGTACGTTAAGCCCAAGTGCCTCTTCTATCTCGGTATGGTTTTGAGAGTTGCAATTTTTGTAAAGAGAAGTATGTAGATTTATTTTTTCTTAATTAAATATAAGATAATTTACATTTTTATTTGTAGAAGCAATGGAAATATAAAAGTTTAAGCCGTATACATATATATATATATTAGGATGTTACTACATATTTTCATTTTTACTAATTAAATAAAAAACATTGTTTAAAAAGACTAAATTGTTTTTTCTTTGCTTTATACTTAATAAAGGGTGTATAGTATTTTTTGTTTTTTAATATTAATGCTTTATAAACAGACATTGCAACTATTACTTTAATTAATATTTCCTTTTACATTGTACATTAAATATATATATATTTTTTTTTTACAAATAATATTAATGTAATAATTTATTAATCTTTAGCAATTAGCTAAAAATATTCCGAAAGTGTTCGAAGTATATATTATATTATATATTTTATTATATATATATATAATATATGTATATATAAATATTATTATTATTATATTATACTATCTAAATTTATCAGGCATTTTCAAAAATTAAAAGAAAGTTTCAGCGGTCATATAAGAAATATATTTTAAGTGAACAAAATATTTTTTCGTCGATAAAAAAATTATCAAAAAATTGAAAATATATTTATTTAACAGGAATGAAAAACATTTTCCTTGTCTATAAGAAATGTCTGACTTATCACATCAAAAGTATAAAAAAAATTATTGTATGAACAACTGTACAAATAACAGTGTATACATTGTTCATTGGATGAACAAATTATTTTTATATTTCAATTTAAGTCAAAATATTTAGATATTAAAAATGAAACTACTTTATTTGAATTACTTGGTTATACGATTATGTAGGCATTCTTATTCTCATATATTTAAGAGGTTATGTATGTATATTATATATTATATATTATTAAAAATTATAGTATTATATATTATTAAAATTTATATATTATATATTATGTATAAAACATTAATTATCTATGAAAAAATATTTGAATTTTTGTATTATTTAAAAACCGACAGTTTTAAAAGTGTAAGATTTAGAGGCTTTTGAAATGAGGGACTAAAACTTATATAATTATTTATATTATATTAAAATAATTTAAACATATTCAATATCAGACCTGACTCTAGAGGGGCATGTCTCATTTAGGTGAATACTATTCTATACTGACGGAAAATGTCTGTTGTACATTCGTGCCCCACCCAACTAAGCACATGGATCCCAACCATTCTTAAATCCGGGCATGAGTATCTCATTTATTTATTATTGTAAACATATTCTAGTACCCTATTGGTGTAATCTAAATCTATTTGTCAATATGTTGAGCGCGTCATACATCTTGTTACACGCACGTTGTTGAGATTGATACTGTAAATAAATCAGCCGTTTAGACCAATTTAAATCCTATTCAAATGTGTCTCAAAATTGGGCAAGAATCTCATATTTTATTCAATAGACAAGTTTAACCTTTTACATGTTTGTGCAATACGAACAGTTTACTTAATTAATTGTTAGTAATTATATTATATAATTATTTTACACCGTAATTAAATAATTTAAATGATTTTTACTTTCTTTTAAAATTAATTTTCTAAATTGTTGTCTGTTTTATTTCGTACTTTCCTTAAACAGTTGTTCTGCTATTTTAATTAAAAAATGAAATTTATATATATTTGTATAATTTATTGCTTTTGCAAATAACATAATATTAAAGTACATCAATTTGTGTTTGACATTATAATTAACTATGCAGTCTAGGGAGATGTGATAGATGTGTCGATTTCATTTTTCAGTGAAATTGTACTATTTTGACTTGACATAGGTAGACTACTGCTCCGTTGGAAGATAAATCTCCCAACGTGCAAAATACGCATTCTCGAGTAATCGTTTTTTTTAATATTTAAAACAGTTAGAAAACTATAAAATAGAACACACGTCGTTATATTTAAATATTTGCAATAATTACCAAAGACTTTCCTATAAGACTAAGTAGTTAAAGACTAAAAAAATAATTTTAAATGTTTCAAATGATATAAAAAAATATTAGCCCACAGTTTGTTTGTATGTAACTAAAATATTTTTAATGTTTAAAGAAAGTGCATTAATTTAATTCGGAAATATAACTAACTCAATCACACTTGTAAAAAAAAGTTGCCATCTCTATAGTGTAAGTCAACAAGCTTGTGATAACCTTGGGGAATAGGAACGACAGTTTACCTATTTCATGACTTTAATAGAAATAACATATTCTTTTCTTTCCATATTTCCTAATGACTGAACTGTGAACAAAATGTTCAAATGAGTATATTTACATGCAATAATATGTTAATCTAACTGTTCACAGATGCCAACAAAATTCTTTTTTTAACAAACTAAATTAAGTTATTTTAATAAATCAATACACTACTCCTCCTAATGCACTATATATTTGTTATAAATGTATTTTGTATATTATATATAATACATGCTTGTATATTAATCATATACAGAACACCTTAATGTTTATTTATATTTTCATGATGACATGAAAACATTATTCAAATAATAACTATTGGACGGTTTACTTTAGGAACGCCTGGATCGACTGCAGGAACATCTCGCCAGTTACGCAATTTCGGGACTTCCGATGAGTCATAATCTTCTGTTTTCCCGTAGTTATTCGGATCCAAGAAATCTGCAAATAGAGATGTCGTGGGAGACTTTTGTAGAATCAGCTTCGGTAAATAGTTACAATAAAATTTCAAAATAAAATAAACTAAACAAATGAGTGAATAGATACAATATAAGTTGTTGAAAAAATATGTAAACAACCACACAAGGATAGCCGTTAATTTACACCCACTTTTTAAGTAGCTGTATTAACACGCTAACTATATATACGAGTATAGACATCTTTTTTTAAAATCTTCAAAACTACGCAACATTGAATTATCAAATTGAATCACAAAATTATGGCCAAGAATATTGAACATTAAGGAAGATATCAGGCAATGAAAAGTACTTAAGTTTAATTAATCAATAATTATCTAATCGATCCATTGAACCAGTTATATATTTTCAAAAATCAAAATAGATTTTTAATATATATTTTCAATTTTTTGTAGAAGAATCGATGTCTATTTTTCTTGAGCCTTATGAAATGTTAAACAAGTTTTTGTAAACCAAATAGGTACCAAATCTTTTATAACAAACATGTGCTCTTCTTTGTTCCATTTTTAAAAATCGGTGAACAAGTTACTTTAATCAATTGATCATATCAATAGGTATTAATCTAAATTATTCATTTTTATTCTATTATTTGAGAAACATCATTAATAATCAAGTCTCTTATTTCTAGTTTGACATCAATATACTACAGGCCTATAATTGTATATGAAATTATAAACTTTAGTCAAGATAGATAAGTTATTTGTGTTTCTTAAAATACATTTTACGTTTCATTAATATAAAACTGAATCAATAATCGATAAATATATATAACGAATAACTCATTTGAATATAATAAATATAGTATAATACATATTTGATAATTAATTTATGAAGGTGTGAAATAGTTATTCTTGGCATACATAATCATAATAAGCTTAAAGTTTCAAGAAGCAGGAAGATAAACGTACAATGAACGAACATTCCATAGAAAGATTATGTAATATGTAATATTTATCACAACGTTATGTATTGTACATATGTATGTATTATACATATAATATACAAAACAGTTGTATGTAAAATTACACTATACAGTATATGATACGTATGAATTAAACACGTGTAAATAAATATGTAAATGAAAACAGCAAACATGACGAATACTAAAAACGAAGGCACACAAAGTGTGAGAGTTACAAATGGAACAAAATTAGTCAAATGAGTAAATAATATATGAGACCGGATTTTGGCGAAAAAAATTAAACTTTCTTGGTTCGGGAGAAAGCAACGATAGCTCGGTTACGAGCGGATAAACTGTTCTATATGTAACCTGAATTGCTTAAATGTGCACATTTAAATACAAAATATTAAATAAAAAGCATAGACCATTAAATTAAATTTATTGAAATGTGTTTAATTTTGAAATTTTGAAATGTAGTCCAATAAACAACACTTTTATTTTTCCAATAAACCACTAGATATATTTAAAGAATTACGTTTTACAGAATTACATGTAAGATATGTTTTACAGAATTACATGTAAGATATGTTTTACAGAATCATTATATGTTAATTAATAATTAATTAATTCGTAAACTATAGGATTACTAAGCCTTTAGGGTGACCGCAAAGTGTTGGATGTTAAGTTGAACATTTTTTGATGATATTATGATAATTTTGGTGAATTTATTTAATTTGATACTTTTGACTACATTAATATAGAACTATTTTAATATAATTTTAATAATGTCAATTTTAATTAATTGTACGATATAATATTAAAATGAATCTCATATAGAACGTCCCAAATCATAAAATGTGTGGATTAAAATTTAATGAAATTGTGGTGATAATTCACAAGCTTAAAATATTAATTTTTTAACGGAAGTGTATATATTTTTTTTTATTTGAGTTTATTTATCGCATTAAATTTATTTATTTGTACGTTATATTATTATTATTTGGTCAGTATGGTTATTATTATTTAATTATTTAATAACCATCTTAAATTCGTGAAAAAAGGGAATAATTTATCAATATTACAGAAAGAACAAGATTTAATTATGAAAAAAACATTGAATGTTATATACGTTTTACACTTTTATCATTGATTTAATTCTCTTTGAAATATTCTATGTAAAGTAAAAATTCTCATTTGACACTATTAATTGATCTAAAACATTTCTTTTAAATTTTTTAATCAACGTTATACACAGAAATATGAAAAAAGAATAAGCTTTAAATTCTATTTTGAAAGCATACATGTGATGAAAATTGTGTTAAAATCGTATAAAAATATGTTATTAGTTTAAGCAACTACATTATACAACCCGCATTAGGTGATTTTAAACCTAACTCATTTATGTATAGCCTATTGATGAATTACAACATATAGTAAATTATTGTATAAAACATTTCCTGCAATTGTTTAGAACTTGTCAAAGGCTCAAAAACAACAGCAGGCGGCATTTTGGGAGCTCCTTCAAACGGAAGTGAATTACATTCGTCAGCTAACGTTACTTGTCGATGTAAGTTTGTGAGATTTGTCATTATATGCATTGATTTATCTGATTTAACTGTCGAATCCAAGACTTTGAAAAATTTCGTACTTTTTTTTATTAATGTTAAGATATACTAATTTGATTTGTCTCATTGTTTTGTTATGATTTTTAAATGTTTGCCACTTTTCACTTACGACTGTAAATGTATAAGTATTTAAATTAATAAAGTATTTATTGGATATTATATTTGGATACGTTTAGTTACTATAGTTCTATTTTATCACTAAATATATTTTTAAAGGGAGGAAAACATTAAAATCGGTTAAATTTATTTAATAATTTAAGTTAGGACATTTCTTCACATATTTCAATACCTCAATGAAAACCAATCAATTATAATACTTAAAAGTGAAGTGATTGTGAACAATATATATATATCTATATATATCAAATAGATTTGTTGGAAATAACAATTCAAGAATTCAAGAAAAGTTAAGGAATTCTGAAAAGTTATCATTAAACCAGAATTACTTAAATATTATTACATACTTTAAACATTCCAAGCTAATATTTCAAGTGAATTAAATATATAATGTATGTGATAAGTACTGTTAATTGAATACTGGTTTCTTATATATATATTGATAATATGTATGAAATACACTCAACAACAAAAGTTAATATAACAAAATGGTAATTTTCTTCTGTTCATGAACAGAACAAAAATAATTTAACTAGAAACGCAGTGTAATAATTAAGCCAATCTAACATTGTTGTATTTCTTATAAAAATAAACAAAACATAAATAACTTAGTAGTAGGTAATACAATTTGCGATATATTTTATTATACAATCAAAAAGTTAGTGATGGTATATTTAAACAAAAAAGCTAACATAATTATTTCATGAGTTAAAACATGTGAAGTTTTCGTTTACCATTTTTTTGTTGTGATAAATAATAATAAATAATGATAATGAACGCAAAATAAAAAATGAAATTTTTTTAACAAAAAAAAGTTGCATAAGATTTCATAAAAAATGGACAGCACTCTTATATGGTGTTAATAAGAAAAATATTAATTTTGTTGACGGAATTCCTTCAGGTACAAATTCAAGGGGCAAATTCAGAGTAGTTCAGCTGCAGCTATCTGTAATTGTCAATATTGTCACTATTGTAATTCTTGTAAATATTGTAAATATTGTAAATACAGCAGAAATTAGTAAATAGTAGTCGACAACGTCAGCCTATATAATCGAAAATACAAGACAGTATAAAAATTAATCAAGAAGTTTTATTCATAATATTAATAATTTCATTATTTGTAACTTAAATTAATGTTGATACTAGAAATTAAAAACTTTATTTAATTAATAAAAAATAATAATTTAAGGTAACCTCATTATTTCATAAAACATTATATAGACATAGATATTTCTATAATTATTTATTTATGTTTTAATACATATATTTTTTTAATATATGTAGGTATAGGACCCGATTTAAAGATTTTCACTGGATTATTTTTACTTTGTTTACTGACGCTCTTAAACACTGACGTCTGTATTTAGTAGGTAAATTTTTTCGTAATGTACTTTTTCCAAATAACAAAAACAATTTGTTAAAATAATCTAATTGAGTATAACTTTCTGACACGAATATTGACATCTGCCATTAGACTTCGGTCAGTACGGTTTTCTTGTATAATAATAAATCTTATTTGAATTAAATGCAAAAATCTTCACAACTCCTCCTCTACAATTATTCTTTTTGATCTCAGTTTGCTTTCCTTTAAGGTTTAAAGAACTCACCGCCAATAAAACGGTCATTCATCGTTATTGGCAGGAACGGTGGTGGAGGTATTTGAAGAAGGGATGAAGAAGAAATGTTGACACAAAGTGCGTGTAGAGTTGACCAATTTTTTGAGAGTTCATACCACCTTAAATACCAATACAAGTCATGCAATTAGAGCGTGGTAATACACTCGGTATAGAAACTTTCTGTACTTTTATTTCCTCCATTCAAGTTTATCTCTGCTGTTCCTTGACAATATTTCTTTGCTGTTGTTCGTTTAAAAAATAAATGCCCAACCGTTAACTCAAAAACTCTCATGGGAGATGTCGAACCAAATTATTTTTATACGATATAAGAACTCTATGCTGAGTGGTGGTTATATCGCGTTTGCAGAAGAAATGATGAAGTTTATACTTTGTGTTTTTTATACAAACACTCACAATATAGTTGGTGGGCAAAACTTTGTTCACCCTATTTAACTCATACTTAACGCATATAGTACCAATAAGACTATAAAACAATTTCCCTTTGAAAATTTTTATTGACCAATTTTGTATACCTATTATAGTCTCATTTTATTTTAAAATGTATACATTTAACTATATAGACAATAATACCGGCTTATTAAAAAGCATGTGTCGACTATTTTTGTTATGAACGTTTTTCGTATATTAGAATAATTTTCAGATTTTGTCAATCTTAGAATATTATAGTGTAATTTTTTTCAGATGACATTATTTTTAATATACAATTTTTAAAATGTAAAATAGTCTTGTTTACTATTACGAATAAAGCTACAATACCAAGAATACGTATCAAGTTGGAAATAATTTATTTGGTATTGTTGCTGTATAGTGTGATTGAGAAAATTACTTAACATACTTTAAACGCTAAAACATAAGATTACATTTATTAAATTACATTTTGTTAATTTTTATTATGTTTATGTTAAAATTTAAATAAATAACATTTCTTAAAAATATGTACACTAATATATAATGAAAAGCCAAAAAATTGTCTAAATTAATTATTAGAATTTTGATAATAACAATGAGGGCTTTGTAATGAAATAATTTGAATTCCGAATCCAGAAAAGCCTATTTTCATTTTGAAATATTTTTGTATTTTTATTTTGTAAATTTATAACAGGTATAATTAGTCGATGTTTTGCATAACTGATGTTTCATATTTTAGTTTTTATTTAATATGTTTAGTAATTTTTTGGTTTTATGATAAAAACATGTTTAACAATTATTGTATGAAAATGACATTTTGATGAAATTATTTTATTGAACTTTTTCTTTTACTCAAAGAGTGGTTGATATATTAGACTACCTACAGTATGGGACATATTATTATGATCACCTTGTTTTTTCTTGTTTTTTGAGATTATTTTGCTATAACTTTTAAATA
>JAUZND010002655.1:0-12731 GCA_034780555.1 Coelogynopora nodosa
AAATAGTAATGCGCACAATATATTAATAAATATTTATATATATAAATATTAAAATAAACTCACCAAACATCACATCAACATTAGAGGATTAGGTAGAAATTCTGGGATTGAGAATTTATTAGATTATGTTCTTATACATGCTATTCGATGAAAAATATTATCTACCTACAAATATTAGATTCACAATATGAATTTATTTCACTTTGTATTTTATCATATTCTCCAAAAAAAAATTAATAATCAGAAGAATTTTTTTAGTACATTAGAAAAATCGTATAGTCTAAAATTTTAACAACAGCAACATTATAAAAATAAAAAGCAAAAGTCAGGCAATAGGGATATATGCAGGATGGCTTATACTTGAGCATATCTACTAAAGAGTATACAATAATTGTTATATAGGCCTATTTGAAAATAGCAACATTCAAGAAAAATACCTCCAGTTTTTCCCAAAATGCTATTTCTTGTTTCTGAAAAAAATATATAGAACTTTATTTATTACATAGTTGTTTGCATTTACATGGAATATCATTATTTTACACAGTCAACAAATAAATATTTCATCTTGGATCAAACCAAAATAATATTTATTTAATATATGTAATAAAAAACAATTAACTTACATCTACACAATCACTATCTCCAAATTTAAACCTTTTTGCTGCTGAAAGATTAACATCCTGAAAATTGAAATAATTATGTATCACAAATAGATGAACCAGTTAATTACAAAAATCAAAAATACAATGCTCACCTTGAGCCTGTCAAAAACTCCCCCCTTTTTTGCAACTGCTGGCGAGTATTGGTGAGCTAATAATCTCACTTTCATCATTTACCTACAAACATAAATAAATGTTGCAAAGGCACTTAAAGTATTATATTCTTTTCAGACTTACCAGACTTTTCGGAATAGTATACTCAGGAGTTAGATCCGTAATGGTCTGGTTCATGTCTACAAAAGCATTGACATCAAATTGACTTCTGTCCAACGCTCCTTCCAAACGGGTCTTCACCTCTGCAATCCTTTCTTTTGAAGAACCTAATAAATTTAGTTATATAAGAAACACAATAACTCTTTTGTCTTTCCTAATATTCATCACATACTTGTAGTTCAGGTATTAGAACAAATATTACAATGCCCTACATGGACTTTGGAAATGATCCCCATTATAACACTAGGTAATTATTTAAGAAACACCAATACAACTCTTATCTATCTAATCATTTTGTTGAATTGTAAATAGTGTCATTTTAGAGCATAAGGGTTTGCCCTAGTCGAAGGTTTGACATTAGACATTACATCAATCTAACATTATCAATAATACATAATCTAACATTACATTAAGTTTTTATAAACTGCTATTTAATTGAACTATTGATATTATCTGGCAAATTATACTACAGGTTAAACATAATTTTTATATATATGAAGAAAAATAATTAAATGTATCTAATGGCAGCTCAGCAGGCCAGGAGTGCTTAATTCCTGAAACCATAATGGCTGTGATTAGCCCTACCTATGGCAGGAAAAAAATTATGATGTTCATGACTAATATCCAAATTCCCTGACTTTCCAGACCAATAAAATTATATTATAATATATATGCAATCATAATAGTTGTGCTTAGCAAAAACATACTTTATAATTTTGAGTTAACTTTAATTAACAAAATATTTTTGAATTTGAGTTATCAAGATAAAATTTGACAGGAGACAGTTTTTTATCTAGGATATCCAGGGTTGGTAGGAACCCTGATCTGGGACAAAACCCAAAGCCAATTTTAAATAACCCAATGCAAATGCCAAGTACCTGGGATAAAACCCAATTCTGATTCTGAATAACTCAATGCTAATGCCTTAAGTACATGGGATAAAACATAATGATTATTCTGTATAACCAAATGGTAATACCAGGAACTTGGAATAAAACCCAATTCCAAATTCACAAAACCTGATGTTCACAAAACCCTAATATTAAATACCTGAGATAAAACCCAATGCCAATTCTGTATAATGTAAAAGAAACTAATTTTTAATATAATAGCACTTATCATCTTAAGGAATGATAACATATTTTTTTATTTAATTTATCTGATTGTTTATTGAAACAAAGTATCTGTTTTTATCCAGTGCTCATTAATAATAATCATACTGCATTTGTTGTATTGGTAATGTTTTATCAGTAGCATGTAAACAAATTAAAATATGTCATATATGAAAATAAACTTAAAAACACTGCCAATGCAATGTATGTGATAATTTTATATTGTGTACTTTCGTGTAATTGACCTTATGAGATTAATTTAGATAAATAAACATGATTAATTGCACAAATAAATTAAAGCAAAAATTTATAACATAATAATATATTATAATGGAAAAAATTATGGTGTTACTTACTATGGAATCACACACACCCATTTTCTTTAACAAAAATGGTCAGTGAAAAAATAGTCACAATAAATATTTAATTTTTGGAAATACTACTGATGGTTAATGATATCTATATTTTTAACATAATTATATTGTAATAAATGGGAGGGGGGGGGGGGTGTTGCAATCAATTCCATAATAGCACATAAACTATTGCTTCAATTTGTTTATATATTTAAATTAATTCTAAGGCTCTTGCTAGAAAACTGCCAGGTAGTTATGTAGGCTAATGTTTATTGAGTTTTCACTCCTATTTTAATAACTATACTAACCTAGAATGTGAATATATCTTGTTAAATAATATCTAACTGTCAATAATTTATTTATCTATAATAATTATATACAATCCAAATAAATATTACATTAAAATGCTAAAGTATTAATAAATAGCATACATATATGATGTATAACAAGTTGACTTATAACATCTATTTTGTTGTGTTGGTTAACAACATTTAACAAATAATAACTTTTATACTATCTGCCTAATGCAATATATCCTAGCATTTTATTTATTCAAACTAAAATCACTTAGCAATATCAGTCTTAATATCTACTTTTCACTACAGAACCACCAGGCAGAAACTTATTAAATTAAAAATTATGAATTATAAAGATAAAGTACATGATTTACTTGTAAATTATTTCAAATAATGTCTGTTTCAATGTATATGTGTTGAAAGAAAGCCCTGATAGTCTATATTCAATGTATATATTTATTTTAAAATGCAAAAAAAGTCTACTGGCAGTTCTCTAGCCTCATGGCAGATATATTCATTAAATGTAACTGCCCATCAGCTCTCCAGTATGGAGGTAGGCAACTACAGAATAGAACTGCCTGGCAGTTCCTTAACACTAGAACTACTGTTGCAATAATATTGACCACAAATCAATTTAGAAATGTTTTGTGAAACAGATTTTTGAACTGGTAATTTATTATTTATTTGTATAATTCTAAACAATGATACTTTGAAATGTAACAATTATTGTTCCCCAAATGTTATGCATTTTTGGAGGCACAAGGGGGCATGTGCTCAAATCTGGCCAATGCCGGCTATGGCCATGACTTAACTATGATAGTTTCCTGTCATGCATCCTGCCAGTTCTTTAAAGACTTTCTTTTTGTGTTTGCTACTTTGCCTTGACACTACTTTGCGGTGTACCCAGTTGGAGCAGATCTCCTCACCAATTCTTAATACAGATGCCACTCCATTCACCCATGCTGTTATTTCATCCTAAATGTTTTTTAATAAATGTTATATTACAATTATCAGTGCCATTGATTAAATTTTATATATTTTTTAACTTTCTGCTATATATTATTGTCAAATAGTATATTTAGTTGATTTTTTTAAAATCATAAATATCGATTTTATCAAACAATAATAATATAAAGATGCACATATATTTGTAATAGTAGCAATGAATGATTATAACACAGTGATAAGTTTGACATGTGTACAGGCTTATTGATTGGTTGATTAAAATGTTAGCAATAAATTAATAGCCTACTTCTATTTTAGTAATATTGCTATTTTTTTTAGAAAAGTGTGTGATATTGTTAGTGAAACAGAAATAATGATACATCATTAAAAAATGTTGTAGATTAGCAGGCTTGCTAAACATCATTGGACAACATGCTTTGTATGTACTCTACAAAATCTGCTTCATGCCAGTGGCCTATGGGCATAATATTTAATTTTAATTAAATAAGAAATACATTCTGGTGGTATGTAAATATTGCTAAAAAATGACAAAATTATTATTAAACTTTTTTTTGTATAAATGTTGAATAAATATGCAAACCCATGTTTAAATTTAAAATTTAAACTTTTAAAAATTTTAAAATTAAACCCAAAATTAAATTTTAATATTGAAATAATAATAATAATTAATAATATATAAAATAGTATATATATATTTTTAAATATATACATTTGTTTTAAATTGTCATTTATTTAAAGTTTATTTAAATATTGTGTCATTCTATCCGTCCAGATGGTTTGCAAATTTTCCAATTTTTCTAGATGGATAAGAAATGTGTCATCCATCTGTATTTGCTATCAGTATCTGTTGGTAACATATATGCCGAGAATCTTTCTCAAATGTAAGGCTATTAAATACGGTGGTTGCTATACATAGAAATTATTGCTATACCACATAAAATTAAAAACTAGTGAACTTATTTTAAAAATGTGGTTTAGAAATTATTGCAATACTGCATGAAAATTGACTGTATTGCAAAATTTGCTATAATGTATAAATTAATTGCTATTAATAAATAATGCTATTATGTATATTAATGTTTTTAATATTAATATTAAAGTTTTTATTAATATTAATATTTTTAATGAATGCGTTAAAGATTGGCAAATGAAAAATATTCTAAATAAAATAATAATGGAATATAGTTTATTGTTTAATATTATTAGATAACTTAAGTTGAAAATAATACATTACGACATAAACAAATATGACATTCATTAGTTTTACTGAACTACTTACCGAACTGAGCATTTTTTAAACTACTTTTGATTTCACGTGGTATAGAATTTACAATTAAATACAATCATTAGGTGCCAAGAAAAATTCTCTGCATTTAAATATATATACATACATAGGTACAAACATTATCACAATGTAACAATTTTGTTTAAATGCTGAGATTCTCACAAATCAGATTTTACATTAATAAAATAATGAAATTTATTTAAAATAATGAAATAATATCATTAAATGTACTGTCAGTAGCTCCCATGTGTTTACTTGTTCCTTAATGACACTGAGTATAGTACTATAGTTGCACAGTCAATGCACTTACAATGACATTATTTGCCATTTTAATAATAATATTAATTTAATTAATAAGGCCAAGGGGATTACCAGTCCACTGACACTGTTACTGTCAGAGCCACACTATGTGGTATTATAATTATAATAGTAATTAATAGAGTATGAAATAAAACTCATTAACAACTTACTTTTCTTTACCAAAATACCAACGAAATCGATCCCTGTAGTATCAGAACCACAAGGCTTCATTTTAAAGGTAACATCATCTTTTTTTTTTAATCTCCTTTCTTTTAGATAAAGACCATTCCTTCGGCCATAATGACGATGTCAGGTCAATAATGTCGTACGTTTTGTCACACGGAAAATAAAATAAATAATAATGACCGCTATTAACATTTTCCTCGTAGATTAAACGGTTGGACGCCATTACGCAGAAACGCCTTCAATAATTTTAAAAAAGCGCTATATTATAACATTGTTATATATTAAAAGTTATGTTTTAAAAATAAACTGCGCTGTCAATTTTTTTTTTCAGAATGTACATTCCAACATTACATTCGAAATAATTATAAAGAATATATAGAATATGTATAATTCTTTGATATATTTATTTGTATTTCTTTTAATATATATAAATATATCTAATGTAATTATATATTACTATTCTATTCATATACATATACATAAACATTAATTTACGTTTAATACATACAATTTTGCAATGTATTTAAATTGATGATTACCATATTTGGTTGATCGCAGCTTTTGCTGCCGCTTATTGTTATTTGTATATAAACTTTATGAATTTTTATAATTATGCAGGTGTTATAAATTATGAAGGAATTCATGCGCTTTATAATATGCATATTTATAATACAATATATATATCATATTATAAATATGCATATTATAAAGCGCATATTTAGTATTTATTTAGTAGTAATGTATATGCAATCAGTTTTATCTCATATACCTATATCATGGTTATACGTATATGAGATAAAACTGATTGCATATATATTACAACCAAATACTAAATAAATTTTAGAAAAAGTTGAATATAACTTTTTGAAGTATAACTCAGGGGCAAATTTATGGGTGAAAGGGAGTAGCTTATATTTTTGGCTTAATATATATTGGCTCTGATACGCTTGACAATTAAATCGCCCCTTAAATTTCTGAGGTTATGGTTTGGCCATTTTAATATAGCATTAGATTGCGCCCCTCATCTAGTTGGTGCCTATCTAAGAATGTGCTCCCCTTACAATAAAATCCTAGATCCGCCATATTGTAATAATTATTATAAATTGTAATTCATGCGCACATTATTATCTCGTATTATATAAATTCCCTGAATGTATACGCATAAATAACCTCTGGATTCCCCAAATAACACCTCAGTTATACATCATCAACATATATAGAATAAAACTTATTGTAATATAATAATATATTCATCAGTTGCACTATAAATATATTTCCAGTTTAAATAATTAAGATACCAAAACTTTGATACACTTTGAAGACACTTACTAAATTCTTCCCAGCCTAAGTAAGATTATATAGAACTTTGTTAAACTTACCAGTCCCTTACTAAGTTCTTTTCAGTCTAACTAAGATGTAGAACATCGTTAAACTTACCAGTGCCTTAATAAGATCTTTAAAGTCTAACAAAGCAACTTGGATTTATCAAGGGAATCTAAGTCCTGGAAAGTCTCTTAAAGAGAATGTACGTTTTTCTAATTGTCTTAAAGAGACTTCCAAGTTTAACTACTTCTCGAAATCCTGGGAAGTCGATACTGAAAGATAAGCACATCTCGAAGAACATGCATAGAAACTTGAGTTGAACACATTGTCAAAGTAGAAAATCCGTTATTTATCACAATCGGCAACTCTTTAAAAGTTTTCGTCAAAATTAAGAAAATGAACAGACACATTTTTCAAAATATAAATATAACTAATTAAGAATGTTTTCATCCTCGCATCAGCATAAAAATCATCAAGAGTAGAGGGAATTTTGTCATCTTTTTCAAAATCAGACAGTTCATGATCATAACCAATATTTCGTATGTCGAGAGAAACACGTAGTTGATAAAGTAAGAATTTGTAAACAGAAATATAGGGGGCAATTGGAAAATACAGCAGCTGCGAGGCTCACAGGAAAGAAGGTGGCATTTGTAACTTTCATCTTTTTCACAAATTAATATATCCTGTCTTTTGAAATGATATTTGGAAAGCTAAAAACTATATGTTTTTCTAAATTAATGTCATAATTTGTCGCGTGCAAAACGCAACACTTTATTTTCTAGGCATACTCAAGCCACGTACATTATAACAAAAATAGACACAGTTAACCATGCACGTTGAACACAGTCAAACATGCTTTCCTAAAATCACGTGACACAAAATCAATGTACGATTGTGGGACATCCAATAAAAAGGAGTGTAATGAGTCATGCTTTTCGACTAAACAACTCATCTCTCCCTCCTTAAGTTATATGGCAGGTTATTATAGTTTCATGCGTTTCATATGTTTCTTCCATTTATAGACTTATAACCAATTAACTCCCCTCCCCTTTTAGTCTTACATAGGTACCCGTTCTTTCGTGTGAGGGATTTCTATATGGTCTCCAGTCGTGTACTATTATAGGCCTACATTATTATGGTTGTATTTTGGTTGTGTCTTGTGTCGATCACATATTGTATATGAATTCCAAATATATCCATATATAAATATGTTACATAATTATAGTTTTAATTTTTAGTAATAATTATATAATTGATTTATCATAGTTGCCAAAAGATTTACTTAACCTAAGGAAATTCGTTGATAAAATTTTTTCGGATAATGATATTGAAGAAGATTTAAAAATGAAAATATAAATTCAAACAATAAATAGTTATGTCTTATACTGTAAAATAAATAATTTCTTTTCATTTCTTGATAGCAGAAATACAGAAAAAAATTTTTTTTATTAAAAATAAACTGATTATTTTTACGAGCCAACAGGCAAATCCTTACAAAATTGGTTCTATAGTAACTAACAATATATTCTTTTGGGATATAAGTTATATTTTAGACGTCACAAGTTAAGTCCTCTGAAATACAACGCGTCCAAATAGAGACGGCAGCAGACGTCTTTACGACGTTCCATTTCAGACGTCGCCAGACGTCTTTACGACGTTCCATTTCAGACGTCGCCAGACGTCATAAATACGACGTCGTGTACGCGTCATTTTATTGCTATGACCGACACGACCTCTGACGACGTCCGTTCGACGTCGCATTGTTTGCTGCGTAGCCTAGATATACAATATGCTGAAATCCAAGACACAACTAAATACATACAGTAATACAGCTTAATAGGTATTTATTAAAAGAGACAGTTCATACTTTCATTTAGGATATACTACCCTATATATACTACCCTAATAGTATGGATATACTACCCTATATAAATAAATACACAGAATTGATCATTTTTAAATTTTGCAAATACCGGAAATCGGCTAAAACGATTTTTTGCAGCATTTTGCTTGTCCGGTTTACATTTCTATTTAAGCATTGAAGTAACAAACAATATTTAAAAAAGTTGCTTATTGATTTGATACAGTAACTGCGTATATCTGGGTAAGACTCATGTGGTGGAACCTCGATTTTTTTATAAGTCACCATATACTGTATACAATTCTCGATCGCTTATATTTCCATGCATACGCGTATTAAACAAATTGAAGTAAACTAGCATCAATTTCAATATACCTTTTACAGCTTCGCAATGAGTAAGTCTGCTATACGATTCATATATCTATTATATATTGCTAAAGGCTCTCTGTCAACTGTCGAAAAAGTTGCACGTGGTGACGTGCAAGCACTGGTGATGAATCTCTTGTCATCTTTCTTGGTTTGGGGTCGGAATTTGGTTTTTAATAATTGCATGGTTTACATCACAACTATAACTATAGTAGAGAAGTTGCGTAATACACTATAATAGTAATCGTTTATTGATAGCCGTAGTCGTGGTTACTTTGTCCACTAAATAATTAAAATATGTTCATCTCGAGATAAGGGGAGCAAGCCTGTAAAAATATTTTCAAAAATGCATGGATCACTTATTAATCTTCGTCCCGAAGATGGAAAGAGTGAAATTGTTCTCTTCTATTGTATATAACCAAACTAATTCGGGTGTGGATAGATAGTAGGCTACTCTAGACCATAGAGTTATAATTACTACTATAATTACCAATTATAAATAAATAATTACTTATCTATGCTCTAGACAATATTGTTAACAATAAACGCTATAGTACGTCCGGCTCCAAGAAAAGATATCGTAGTTAACCCTGCTAAATCTTATTCACGTTAACAGATTGTAGCATCTATATGGAATGCATGACGCAGACGAATGGTCAAGCAGATAATAATCAAGAAAGCAACTACAACTTCAAAAAGGAGCTATCATTTTTGAGCCAGGGAATTCGGCAACAACACAGGGATGTTAAATGTGTAACTATTTCTTCTATGTACAATAATAAGCTTCTGTATATTTTAAACTTCAGAATGTGAAACTGCAGAACTTTGCTTTATGTAGGTAAATTCCTACATACAGTAATTCCCTTCTATATACTTGGCCAGACTGTAATTCCTTCCTATACATAGCCTACTTGGCTAGTAATTGATACATATTAACCTTTCTCTCATGGCCATGTTAACCAGAGAACTTATTATGTGTTTATATATTCATATAATTGCTTGATATATTAAAAACTATATTCCTATAAAGTAGTTAAAGAGCTATTGAAAATCTTTGAACACTAAAATATTGTTTAAAAAGTCAGTGTTCGGCTTATACACGCAACCCAAATGGCATACCTGTAAATTTCTCTGATAAGTTTCAAGATTAAAAATCTGTGCGAATCAATATATGTAGGTAGTTTGTTGAAATTCAATGTCGTTTTGTGCATTTATTATTAAACGAATGCTATATCATACGGTACTTACCTAATAGAGTATAGGTAGACAAAACACGAGATAATTAACATATAGCAAGGTCGTTGTTGTCATCTTTTAGCTGTGCTGTTTATTAGGTGCGGTTTATTAACATATTTTAAACAAACAACATAACGTTTGATCTTGCACAGGTATTACGGTACTATAGGTATAATAATTAATTTATAGCATTTAAAAAAATAATTTCTAATATATATAGGCATATAATACGTCGCATATACCGGTTGTCATCACACCTTAACATTATATGAATTAATAGTAAAGACGGAAATACTTTTATAGTAGTTTTATTATCAATAAATCAATATAATAGAAAAACGTCATAACTTTTTTCGGAGGGAAAATATCATAATCAGACTAAAAATAATTACAAATATAATCATGATGCTGAAATACATAGTTGTTTATGGTCGAATCGTGCAACTCTTGTAGCTCAAAACAATTAAACAAACAATCAAAACATATTAAATTACTAGATAATTGATTTAATATAGGTTTTTGTTATAATAGAGTCATATAGTTAGCTTATTAAAACAAAGGTTGTATCAGATATATCAGAAATAACATGCAATATTTGAATATTTGACCTTAAAGCCTTTGGAAACCTAAAGTATCATGCAAAAATTACATGATACAGTATAAATATGAAAAAATAAGAATACAAGATATTTAAATTATCTCTTAAAATGACACTAAAAAAGTATTTAAAATAGGGGAAAAATTAAATTCCGTAAATTATATAAATAATATATATAAAATAAAATTAATACAACCTTAGACAACTACTTTATCCATGAATGGGTTATGACAGCATTAAGATTTTCCATCTATAATTGAACGGTGATACCCAGGAATATAGAATTAATAATCGACTATGATTAGTATAGCGGCACACTATAGACATCTAGCTTGAGAGAAAACCGGCTTCAGAAAAAGGCTTTTCAAAGAATTGGTGTTTTAAAAGACGACATTTTAGAGAAATGTAATACGTAGAATTAAAATGTTATAACAAATATATATATGTTGATTTTGTGAATAAATGTTACAAAAATCTTCACAAATTCCAGGTAAAGAATTCTATTTAAAACTGGAATAGTGCATACTTCAATCCTTGAATACCTCGCTGATGGATACACGCAGGCTAAATAATTTGAACATGAATGACGACATTCCATAATTAATTCTATCTAGCCGTCATTTTAGGCTATCAAATAAAAGATTTAAAATAATTTGTATTATGTCCCTAATTGTTTGGAAGGTTTTAAAAAATAGAAAAACTTTCAGTGCCGAAAAATCAATTCGATGACAGTTACTGACCATAGACATTTTCCTGAAGGATTTCAGTAGTATTGTAGCCTATAAAAATAAACATGTTTAATAGCAAACTATTCATTTCACAATATTATAAAACCGTCAAAAATAATCAAAAGCAATAAATTAGAAAAATCAGTCTCCAAGTCACAGAAGAACATCTCAAATTGTTCTATTTGATCGTGCAAGACTGGGAGGCAGCAAAGACTGCCGACCTGGACCAACGGGACCATCCAGTCTACTTTCGGCGACAAACTGGACCGTACAGGACTGTCGACCGCAGTGATGGGCTTCAAGTTCCAGCACCTGGACCAGATTGTAGCCACTCCGGAGGAAGCTACGCGGTACATACAGGGTCATCTGGGGGCCAGCTGTGTTCCAGTATCGACCGATATTGTAACCGTTGATATGAACCTGGCCCTGCGGTCAAGTGATGAGTTGAGCGGATTTAAAAACGGAGCAAACATATTTTACTAATGAGGGCAAAGGAATGATGCTCAGTTATCTGTTTTAGCTAAAACAAATAATGTTTTTACGAAAGAACTGAAACATTCCAGCGTATGCGTTATTTTATTACTTTTTAAGTAGGGCGAATGGTGTGATGCGCCTGTTATCAGTATTTCACACTATTTTTAGCAAAATTCCACACGATTTTTAGCAAAAGCTGTAATCATGGAAAAATTTAAATGATAAAATTACTAATATAATAATTTTCTATCACATTTATTTTTGAGTCTTTTAATCATAAAATAATGAAACCTTACCTTTGATAAATTATACAATGTTATAAAGGTGTCATTAATAGTTCCGTTAATTTTTAAAAGACCGATATGAAGAGAAGCTTGCTGAGGAAAAGTTTCACTGAAATCAAAATAATAAGAGATAGTCAACTACTTTCAATTATATAACTAGGGGTATAGATAGATAAAATATCTAAATTACCTATTGCTTTGCTTCATGTTTGGTTTATCTTGAAATTCAGTTCGTCTAAAAATGAAAATATGTACAAAACAAAGAAATGTTAACAACAAATAATTATTTATTATAAAATAATAATCAATTATTTATTTGACAATGTGTATTGGGAGGCGGTCAAAATTCCCCAGAGTCAAAAGATCGCAATGTTAAGAGATAGGACTTTATTTTCTGTTTAAAACGGTCAAAACCCCCCACGGTCAAATTT
>JAUZND010002656.1:0-12730 GCA_034780555.1 Coelogynopora nodosa
GTTGTTGCGTTTCGACAGCAGGTGTAACCCGGGATTTTGACTACTTCACTGAGATCTTCACCTGTCGGCAGGTATAATATATATATATATATATATTGACATGGAGATGACTAATGGTAACATATTGTGTCAGTTAAAAATCGATGTCAGTAGATTTAATATTTGTGGTAGATTAATTATAATTGATTCCATGTTTTTTTCTAAGCAAACTTTAATGCAACAAAGTTAATTTGTAACCAACCAATCCAATTGTTAAAAAACTAGATTTACTTTCTTTAAATTGATGTATACCATAAATAGGATCTTAATTGTGATCTGAATCATAATCCGAATTCCACCTCAGCATAGTGGTTCGTTGATTAAATTAATGTATATTTTTAAAGTTTAATTCTTTAACAAAAAATCGCTATAACACATGTTTAGATTTGAAATATGTATATATATATATTCGCTTAACGACAGCTTTATATTAAGAATGAATTCGGATTATAATGCAGATCATAATTTAAATTTAATTTTTGTGATATGCATCAATTTAAACTCAGTAATTTATATTGTTTTCTCATAACGGTCAGGTGAGTAATGATAATTTTTTCCCATTTTTTTACACTGTAAATTGTTGTTTAAAAAGTTGTTTGTCTGTATAGAATACAGTAATCGACTTAATTTATAGTTCTTGATAAAATAAATAATTCAAAATTCTATATTTACTGTTTAACTATTTGATTGATATTCGAAATAAATAATTTCCCCTATTCTGTAGGTCGGTCTGCGTTTATAATGTCTGCCTCTTCTAATCCATGAGGAGGACTACGATACAATTTACAAAAATATAGTTTTTTAATATGCAATTTATAACTTGAAAATTTTTGTATTTGGTAATACAATTTAACGACAATTAATAATGATTTAATAGCCTGAAATAATCTAGTACACAAGTGCAAGTGGCAATAATTGGCTGACCCTGTTTCGAAGTTTGTTTTGATCTATTTGTTCCAGGAATACATATATACAAGGTCTTAGAAATAATACAACAACGTATAGATACCGTTTACAAACCAAATGGGCAAACTAAACTGCCCCTTATATTATCTACGTTTAAACTAAACTATTTCCTCACCCATCTTGGCAGGGCAGATCTTCTCCTTGGTGAGCACACAGTAACGACCCTCGGGCCATCGGTCACTTCCACCACCGTCACTCACGACATCGGAGGCGGTACCAACAGTCTCACTCCGGCGGACACACATATCCATCGTCTTGTCCGACTGTCCGGCAGCCATATGGATCCAGGAGTCGTGGGTGAACCCGGAGGGACAGGTGTAGTTGCCCCGCCGCCAGAAGGGCATAGCGTAGTTGCCTCGGGGCCAGGTCGCCTCGGCGTTGTGTCCCCCGTTAGCGCGCGAGTAATAGCAGAGTGTGTCTGTGTGCATGGTGTTCAGCACGGTTATCTCGTAGCTGTCGAACTTGGGTGGGAGGGGGAAGGGGGAGCACGTCAAGTGGTCATATATGTATAGGCTAATGATTGTCTCCAAAGCTGTTATGTGAAAAGACTCCATTTAAGACAATCAAAAAGTTTACTGGAATCGATGTCTCAGTTTTGTCATATTTTCAGATATTTTAATCGAATTAATTGATTTGTATCGCCTTTTCTATTGTGTACAAAAAATCAATCAAAACAGCTTTAACACGATAAGATTGAGTCAACAAAAATCATGTAACTAATTAATAACTAACTAGCATGTAATATTGATCAAAGCCTGAATTATTTTCAAAATATATTATATTATTATTATTGTATTATTTATACACAAATAAGTATTTTGCGAATAATAAAGAACTTATTTGGAGTTGGAATACATGATAGTGACATTTGAGCGGTAAAATTAAAATCGATAGGGGAATAAGTTTATATACCAGAAAAAACCTATACTGTTATAAATATTCGTTCGGCGTTTTAATAAATTAAGATAATAGTGCTAGATTTCACCGAAAATGTACTTTGTTGTATAATTCTATAAAATTACGTTTCAATCATTCCATTAATAATACCACCAACAATACCAGCACAAGTCCTTGCAGCCCGCATTCATTCTCACTAGGAATAACATTTGTGCCCTTGTCAATAAAATTGAATTCTCCTATAACAATTACCTGCATGTCCTCAACAGCCGGACAAGACGCTGCCAAGGGATACTTGACGAGGATAAAGTTCTCCTTTCCCGGGAGCTGTATAGCACGGTTGGTCTTGTCTCTCCGGCAGCACAGATTGTACTGTGAATGGATCAGGGAATCAGGCACATACCCGCGATGCCCAAGTATGCGAGCATTGGAAAAGCTAGGCATGTTGTATGTAAACATCTCTGCAATGGGAAAATAACAATAATTGACTATATGTGTATTCAATTAGACCATATTATATTGCACTAGACAATTTTAATAAACATGGAAAAAAACTTGCTATGATAATGATATAATAGATAAGAAGTTTTTAATTAAAAATTACTGTTTAGATTTTTTAATTAAATTTTTTAATAATAATTATTAAAAAATTGACAATCAAAATTTATATTTATTTGAACAACTTTTTACTTTTTTGGCAATACGATCTTGTAGTATACTTAATAAAATACTAATTTATATAAAATATTATTGTTTAACTTTATAAAAAAATCGATTTCGCTTTTATGGAATAAATATTTAAACTATCTATTATGATTAAATATGTTTATTAATTTCATCCATTTATTTCCAATTTTTTTAATAATCAGTTTTCACGATTATTAAATGTGATATCGACAAAAACCAAGTAAACAACAACTGTTAATGTTGCACCTCAAATGGACATGTGAAGCCCCTGATTTGATATATACCTAATGGATAATGGAGCCGGCTTGGTGTTATTATATCTATTGTATAACAATATTAACAAATTAATAAAATTCATATTACGGTATATATACAGTGACCAGTTTCAATTTCGTATACCCGAATTTATTCAGTTCCACACATTATAATGCATTTATACTAATATATACATACAAATGCAAACACAAATGCGTACATATCAATGCATACTTACAAATTAAGGCAGTACATACCAAAGGACAGCTCGAGTACTAGATAATGCAGTACATACCAGAAGGACAGGTCGAGTACTTGATGATGCAGTACATACCAAAGGACAGCCCGAGTACTAGATAATGCAGTACATACCAAAGGACAGGTCGAGTCATTGATGATGCAGTACATACTAAAGGACAGGTCGAGTACTTGATGATGAAGTACATACCAAAGGACAGGTCGAGTACTTGATAATGCAGTACATACCAAAGGACAGGTCGAGTACTTGATGATGCAGTACATACAAAAGGACAGGTCGAGTCATTGATGATGCAGTACATACAAAAGGACAGCTGGAGTACTTGATGATGCAGTACATACCAAAAGACAGGTCGAGTCATTGATGATGCAGTACATACAAAAGGACAGCTGGAGTACTAGATAATGCAGTACATACCAAAGGACAGGTCGAGTACTTGATGATGAAGTACATACCAAAGGACAGGTCGAGTACTTGATGATGCAGTACATACCAAAAGGACAGGTCGAGTACTTGATGATGCAGTACATACCAAAAGGACAGGTTCCATCCTTGATGATGCAGTACTCTCCAGGCGGCCAGTTGGGAGTATCCGTTCCGCGATACTGGTTAAGGGTGCACACCTTGAACTCCCGAATCGTCATACTAAGACCATAGTCCGCCTCCCACTTCGTTTGCACATTTGTGACGAAGAACATGCCCTTGTTTTCCATAAACTGTAGACTGGATTCGATCTGGACATATCCGCTACTAAACCTGACCGGGCAAGGGTCGGCTAATGTTTGGAACAGTCCGAATCCTCCTTGTGGCCATGCATTGCGCTGTGCGGGACTCACTGTATGGTATGCAGGTAAACAGTGGAGTATAGAAAAATCTAGCTGGTATACAGAACTTATAATTAAAATAAATAGTGAATAAAAAGTAAATTCATGATATTTATTTGCATAATGTAATGTAATTATTACTAAATAAGCGTGTATGATAATACCTCTTTATCAGCAATCACTGGTTCACCATACTGTCTCGATTTTATTAATTATTGAAAATAAAAATTTAATTCAGACGCGTTCAAAAGTATGTATTATAATTAAAGGTTTATGATAATTATTTTATGAAGAAATTTCATACTATCACAATTAAAATCGGAAACTTAGAACTGTACTAAAGATAATACAGTTCCTGCAAAAAATTATCAACAGGCGGCCGCAAATTATTTTGAAATTAGTAGCACATACAAAGTACACCTTATAAATAATGTAATTTCAAATATGAGAAAAGAATAGAAAGAAAGTTAATTTTTGGTTAATTTTAAATTATTCTATAAAAAATAAGATAAAATGTGCCCAGCATTTAAAAATATAACATACTATAAAATATAACATACAATTGTATATTGTATATGAACCATGTTGTGGACCATCGAAATTAATAGAAAACACACACATAATGATTACATTTCAAAGTAATATGATACAACTTCACTTATATGACCAATCGCAAATTAATTAAGACAATAAGAAACTGTATGAAATCATCTTTAAAAGATAATTCATAAACAGATAGGATAATCAAAATATTTGCACTAACTACTATTAACTAGATGGTTGATAAACATAACCTATGTCTGTTAAAGTTTCCGTCAACTCTTCTACAAATTAACGTGAACGATTGTTTACTACTAGTGAATTATTCTTCTAGAAATCGATTACTTACAAATCTGTAAAAACGAATCAAATTTCCAACATTTACCATCTTGCATGTACATCAATCAACACATGATGCCGAACAAAAAATCAAACTCAAATCAATCAGTGACAGACGAGGAATCAATACAGTCCGACGAAGAGGAAACATCAAAAAAATGATAGAGGAAATGGTAGAGGACCAGGAGGAAGAGAAAGAGTCGACGCTTCTGACTACAATTGTGGAGGACATAAAAAACTAACAGAAGAAATTGACATTGAAAGAGTTGAAACATAACTTACAATACAAAATGATGAATTAAATTGAATTATTTAATTATATGAAAAATTGTGACAATGAAACGAATTGAAGAAGAGTTCGAAAAAATTCAAGAAGATAATCTTTTGTCATCTATAATTTAGCTCTACGGGAGATTATCAAATGAATTAGGTATATTTTTGACAACAAGAGTGCTTAATTGATGAATTGGACTTAAATAATATCTCACTTAGTGATGTTGGTGGTGATTATGATGACATTGACACATCTAATAATAAATTGCTTCTATTATATTAAAGTATATATTAATCTCAAACCATATATAATGAAGTACTACTGAGTAACTTTCTTATATATCACCAATTTTCCTTTCTATTGATATGTTTCACTTTAATAAAAAATTGGATCAAACTAAAAAACCTCCTTATTGATTTGAAACATAATTATGTCCATTTATTCGGAATTCTCATTGAAATCAGCCTGATCTGACAATATCTGATCATCATGCAACAAACTGTTAATTGTACTTGAATGATCGAGTGTTATAAGATAAAAATAAAATGATATAACGCTTTAGAAAGTATTGACGAGAGGTCGCAAATACGACCGTTCGTGTCGAAAGCAGGATGGATTGTCTAAATACAATATTTATAATTATTTAATACGTTTATAATGCATTTAATAATAAATTTGCATTTTTTATATATACATTATATATGTATATATATCATAATATTATATATAACAAAAATGCAATTATTAATGAAGTTATAAATTGTTTGAAATTATTTATATTATATTTTTGAGTCATCATAACAAATTTGATTTACATAGGTAACACTAAAAATATATAAGCAATGACAGATTTCAGTAGCGACTTTGAAAGTGTAGACGAGAGCGCACGAATAGTACCGTTCGTGGTAAGAGTTAGAAGTGGAATGAATTTTAACTGCAATATATTCTCTATTTATCGATAAAGATAAAAAATAATGTAGCGACTTGGAAAGTGTAGAAGAGAGTGCGAATATGGCGGTTCGTGTCAAGAGATGAAAGCAATATGATTTTAGATGCAAAAGCTGCTCTATTTCTACTTATTTCTGATAGGAAATGTTGACTCGATATAGCGACTTGGAAAGTGCAGAAAAAAGCGCTGGAAAACGACCGTTCGTGTCAAGAGATGAAAGCAAAGTGCAATTTAGCTGCAAAAGCTGCTCTATTTTCTGATTAAAAATGCGTGAGGCGAGCTGATAGCTGAATGACAACTTGCACCAACATCGCCATTATAACTTTTGTGCAGTACGTACTGCAATTCACAATGGCGCGGGGGGTGATGCAGAAATACGCATTTCATACTACTCGCAAGTATAAGTTGTGTCTAAAAAAGGCATCAACGGGGTATTTGCTTTATGACTTCTATACTTAGTCATCTCTTTTTATTACTTAAATTAACAGTATTTTTAATAGTATTATTAGCAAATACTCGTGTTTAGTAATACGGGAAAATGTATCCATAAGTATGTATATACATATGATTCCTGAACAACTAGGGCCTGATCATAATTAATATATTTGTCGAATTTATCCATTTTTAATCAAATATTATATTGATTATAAAACAAATGTAATAACGTTTTATTTATTTTTACTATGTATCATTTTTTACTTCGCGTTTTTTATTAAATTGAGCTTAATAAGAAATATATATTTTAATGAATTATGAATAAGAATTTTTATTAAAATATTGTTTTTAATAAATGTTTAATATTTTTCTAAATCTTAATTTAATATATTTTCAGATTATTAGTAACAAAATCAAATTGAAGTATAAACGCCATGTTCAATTAAACTCGTAAGATTTTATAGAAAAAATTTAAATACAAAAGCTCTTTCTCCACTAGAGATCTTAACCTTAACGGAGATTCCTTGTTCTCATAGGGTCCCTCTCATCCACTAAAGCTATCTATTGAAATGAGGACACCAAGGGTATTGAATGAGGACACCAATGGTATATAGAAGGGGTCTTGAACCCCACATTGCACCACATCGCCCCCACATCGCACCACATCACCCCCGTATAACTCACGATTTTTAATGTAAAATTTTAAAAAGGTGTGACTGTACTAAAGTTTTTATTTAGTCTTGGAAGCACCGCCATTAACAAAATCGCAATGATGCCAAAGCCGCAACCCCTCCAAGAAGGAACTGTCATCGACCACTCTAAAATAATTGTTTAGTTTATAAGCATAGAATCAATTAATAAGACATTTTTTATTATAGTACTAATTATTAAAAATAAATGCATGGTATATGCTATCTTATTCTGAATGATGATATTTTAATACATCACTCCCACCCTAACTGTGATGCTTGAATCTCTGCCGGCTTCCTACAGACCGATATTTTCAAGAGAAGTCAATTAACTGCCTCAATCTACTCGCGTTAATTAATATTTTTGTTTAGAGGAAGATGATAATATGTGCTACCCAGATTATAATATCAAATTTAAAAAATGCCTTGACCATCCCCCCATTCCACCTTGTTGAAATTAGTCGGGGTATTCTCCACTCTTGGGAATGTATGCCCATACTCACTCAGCCTATGTAGGCCTAAATAGTTGTACAAATCGCGGTCATATATTCTACCACAAATCAATATTGTTGAGTTAATACCATAGATAACGGATTTGTTTTATTTACCCAGTTCTATCAATTTTATAGCATAAATATTATTCTCTGGAGTTGTTGAATGACTAATTGATTCATTCATTTATCCAATCTCTATGGTTACTACAGTTTCGAGAAACGTGGATTAATTGTGGATTTATGACTGCTTCGAGAAACGACCACAGATTTTTAAACCCAATTAACTTCATGACAGATTGTTTTTGGGGGTCTAACTGCAGCTCCTTAGTTTAATAGATTGCTATTTTATTTTTAAAAAAAAGATTTAATCTGATATTATCTAAATTACCATTGAAAGTAGAACAATTAACTATGGGACCAATTAAACGGTACAACTATAATGATATAATTTTTCAAATTATGCAATGTTATAAAACCATCGATTATATTATTATCAATTAAAAACCATCAAAAAAGGACACTTACATGTAACGGGAATAGGTGTGGTTGTCCGCCATTTATCTAAAAAAGAGGTAAAATATTTCATAATGTTGTTTGGCTTACTTGGTATATTGTAAAATATTGTATTTATATATATATATATCACTGATATTATGAATATTATTATGATAGAATATTACGTATATCACAATCTAATAATTGTTGCGAATTTCAATATTTCAAAATAATAACAAAATTATGCCCTCTAAATTGGTAGTTTCGATTGTCAAACAAAAATGTTGTTATAAAATTTAGCATATCGTAATATACAACATAATATGTATGATACAGTTTGTGATATCCACAATGGTTTAGTTAGTAATTGTTATTGTTTATATCATGTAGTTCCTGAGCATAACATTAAATTAATTCTATGCATTGTGATTCAACGTAATTCAATTGTGATACACTCATTAATTTTTAAAGATATTTATTTCCATAATTATATGTGCCATAGTTAAATCTATTACTTCTGATGCTTCTAACATCAAAACACTCACGCGGCTTGTAGTAGCAGAGGTTGACCTTGAGATCGCAGCCCTTCTGGAAGCTCCCCGAGATCGGGGTCATCCCCGCGATCGTGAACGGCTCCTTGAAGATCTGACCCTCAACCATCGGGGAGTCCTCCAGGTCCAGGCAGAGGTGCTCATCGGACACAGCGGCCCCATAAATCTGCTGACAGTGCCGACCGTAGCGGAAGAGGTAGAAGGGGGCCACTGTAGGCAACTCAACGGAGGTATTCAAGTCGGTGCGGTCGTTGCGGCAACAGAAGAAATAGGTCAGGTGGAAGCTTTTGCGCTCGAAGTCTGCCAACGCGGTTCAGTAAGAGAGAGAGAGACAATGCGTTTGAGTATCAATCGTCACTCAATTTTTGGAACGATTAAGAGTAATCTGAAAGGATATAGTTTATTTGAAAATATGAGTTTGGAACATTGGGGAGTTGGGAGGAGGAAGCTCACTGTTAGTTTTAAAAATAATTGAAGTCAAATAAAATGGTTAGTCTTACCCAATAAAGCTTTGTATTAAAACTTTCAATAGTAAGTTATTTTTGCTTAAAACATGTTCTGGACAAATTTATCTAATTTAAACTGCAAAGTGAGTTGAAAAGTTTAAAATATTTCCATATATGTTTTAACTGAAATTAAATAATGATTGAACGATTTACTTCTGAAGAAACTATTGGTATTTGTTATACTATTTGCATTGCTATTATTTTCATTATTATTATTTACATTACTATTATTTACATTATAACCATTACATCTAAAAACATTACATTGATAATTACATTCATTAAGTAGCTTATAAAAAAATTGTCAGCAGTGCAAATATTGGTGCTTTCTTAAGAATTAAAAAAAGCTTGTTTATCATTTATTAAATTTCTCATGTTTCACAACTTTTCATTAATCAGCTAAATTGATTACATAGAAAATATTTTTACTTCAGGTATTATTATTATTAGTTTTCAATTATCAGCAGACGTTTGAATGAGAATTTATATTGATTTGAAGTCTTGAAAAATGTAACCTTCGATTAAAACTTTTCAAAACTATTCATTTATTGAAATTCGTTTTTAAAAAGTACTTTTATTTTTTAATTAAACTAGTCATTCAAGGTCATGACTGGTATTACAAAACGTTTGATGATTATGATTAGTTTTTTGAAAATGTCTAAATCCATTGTAACCTTACCCACTGCGTTTTATGTTTATTGATGACACATATGTCTGTTTATAAATCGTTTGTAAAAAATGTGAACATAGTTTTCTTTAGAAGCCATGATTGTTTACTTGTGATTTTGATATTGATGATATAGAGAAAGTCTAAAGAAAATTATTATTAGATACGTTAGAAACTACTTAAAATATTTTATTTTGTAGTTTGATTATAAGTCTATAAAAACAAAGTTATATAATATGTTTCAAAATTATTAGCTGCTTGATAATTATAGAAATACATTCCAAAATATGATCGATGTTAGCCGATCAACAGACCATATTTTTGAAGTAAATGTATTGATAGTTTAACATTCAGTTAATAGATTCAGTTTAACTGACACTTTTATATTATTGGTTTACATATAGCCAATCATGCGTTTATATTCTTGATTTTACATCCCAACAGTTAATTAAAATTAAGTGATTAAATATGTCATGCTGTGAAAGTAATGTTACAAAATAGAAAATAGAATAAATTACCCGGAACAGTGGCATTATGCAAATTAGAAGGCGAATTTGTTTCCTCTAATACTTGAAGTGAACCATTGTTGAATCCTGAAAATTAAATATAAAATTTCATTTAATAGATCGTTTAAAAATGTAAATGGAATATCTATACATTTTATAATTAAAATGTATCTACATAAGCAATTGGTATTTTATTAAAAATGTATAATTTTGTACATTTAGATTGAAAGTTATATAACATAGCATTATTTTTTACATCAAATTATATGAATATTGCTATACGCTTTTCTATATATCTAACGTACAAAATCACTACTAACATAGAAGGAGTTCCTCCCTTCCACATTACCTCCTCTAAATAATATTATCCATAATAAATTGTTTGTAAAGAGATTGGTGTACCAGTAGTATAGGAGGGGTAGATTCTGCCCCAACACTTGACCTTTTGAACATGACATTTGACCTTTGACCATAACCCTCCCATTTTCTTATCAGAAAAAGTATGAATGGAGATGCTTCCTCAGACAAAAATCATTTTGCTTCCAGCTGTAGACACAAACGGGTAGTATTTGCAATCGCTTTTCTCTCTCTGAACTTAATCATTTTTATATCTTGATTTTGTTCGCGTTATCAATTCGCTACTATTACGTCTAGTACTTTATTTAAATTTTGGATTAATTCAATTCATGTGTTATATTTAATGATGAATTCACTATTCGTCAATATTTCATTTATTTCAATTAGTGAAGATGAAAACAGTGATATTTCGGAGGTGGTGGGAAAAAAATTAGCGAGTAAGAATTCATTATAAATGTAAGGTTCATTGATTGACATAGCAGGCTGACATAATGTTTCAACGTCACCAAAATACTGGTTTCTGTCCCCAAATGTGGAGAAATGCCATCATCATCCCACTTTTCAAATCAGGCAAATCTCCATTAGAAATTGTATCATACCGTCCAGTCAACCTAACATCATGCATTGTGAAGATAATGGAACGCATGATGTCCCACATAATATACAATCTAAGTAACGTGGCTAAGTAACAACCAACACGGTTTCAGGAAGTACAGGAACTGCAAAGACGCAATTCTTACGATCACACAAAACATCAGTGACGGCTTCTAGAAATCCCCAGGTGAAAGCACTGTTCTTACTCTTTTAGACTACTCAAAAGCCTATGACAGAGTATGGAGGGAAGAACTCTACAACACCCTCTATAAGTATGGTCTACACCCCAAGTATCTCAAAGGATTAGTGGTTTTCTTCGCAATAGAGAAGTAGCTGTTCGCATCAATGGAACTTTAGGGAAGAATAAGATCATCAAACAAGGAGTACCACAAGGATCGGTACTAGCTCCTCTTCTCTTTATACTCTACACTGATGACATTAACAATATCATTCCTGAAGGAGTGCAAACCGTTCAATATGCCAATGATGTTACTCTGTGGGCGACAAGCAAAAATAAAGGGGAAGCAACCCCTAAGGTCCAGAATGCTGTCACAGCTGTAGGTAATTGGAGCAAGAATCCCAGATGTCCCATGTAATGAATTAGCAGACGAGGCGGCCAAAGAAGCTACTACAAAGAATGAAACTGCAGCACCAATCCCACACAAATGCGCCTATAGCCACACCAAGGCACAATTCAAGGACCCTCCTCTGGAACACCCAAAAACCAAAGAAGTCTATGAAATCAAATCTAAAGAAATCAACCTCACTCGCAGCGAAGCAGTCATGTTAGCAAGACTCCGTAGCGGCCACTCAACACTCCTGAGAGCCTACCAGAATCTTCTAGACAGCTCCAAAGATCCAAACTGTATCCATTGCCCTGGGTTCTCACACACAATGATACATTGGCTTCAAGACTGCCTAAGAACATCTGCCTTCAACATGACGTTTTTCGGAACAGCACGCCCGCCCCTGCGTTTTAACTACACATCAGAGAGTTAAGCAGTTCTGCTGGCTCGGAAAACTCTCTAGTTACCGTGGCAGAAGAGCTCACATTAACAACAACAACAATCACCACCAATAACTTCTCCTCCTCTCAAATCAAAGCGTGTCTTCCAATGTTTTCCACTAGATAACAGAGGAATAATTCAGTGTCAGGAAAATCACACAATGCTTTGTGACTAACTTCCTGGTACAAAGAAAGAAAATACAGAGAAATCAGAGAGAAGCTTAGAAGATTAATAGTTATAATCACTGAATAGCTGATTAGATAGACTGCCAACACACAAGCCGATTGCGTTGTGCAGCATGTCACTAAAACACAGTTCTATTCTTAGTAACTCGTCATCAATCGATGATTAGTAAAGACAATAATTTAGACTAGCGGTATCATAAGCGGTATACAGTGTT
>JAUZND010002657.1:0-12729 GCA_034780555.1 Coelogynopora nodosa
AAGGGGGGGTTGAGTCATCAAAAAAAACGTGGGCGGAGGGGGGAAGGGGGTGGAGTAGAAGTCCCTATTCCCTACTACTAACATAATTTGAATTAATTATAGTTTTTCATAATTGTATAGACTAGTCCATAAGCCCTATAGTATTTTGGAAATGGATATATTACAAGTAATACATATTGATTTAAAAATTTATTATTCAATTTGATGGTGGTGGTGGTAATGAATTTGGAAACGTGTGAAAAAATACGCCGCTCTTATCTTCGTTTCGCTTTAAATAATTAACAAAAGCATACATTTTAATTATTTGATATGTATAAATAAATATTTCTTATGAGTCTATCTTTCTCATAATTAAAATTTGCATATGAAAATCATTCGAGCTAATGAATGATTTCGAATACATTTTAAAATTTCAGCGGTTTTTTGTTCTAATTTTTTTTACTATAACATTGAAACTTCTTTACTCTGTCAACTGCAGTTTATTTTGAAATAAAATAATTTATTCTATCTGATTAATTCCGTGTACCTCAATGAGTAAAGTTAGAGGAATATCGTTCAGAATTTTCCGATATTATAGTTTTAGGATTTTAGAAGGATTTATTAAACATTTTTATTTTATGATTTAGGAGGTTAACTATTTTACGATTTTAGGAAGTCAAATTTTAATATTTCGCTGAGTGAAATTGTTTCAAACAATTTCAAAGACATAATACATACATATATAGAATAAAGTGTAGTCATTGAAATTGAAAGTAAGTTAAAGTCAAATTTATTATAAATAATGATAATAAGTGAAATTGAACTTCACAATATACATGGAATTATGTGAAGCAGTTTGGCATGTTTGCAATTTATATTTTTATTAGAATAATTTTTGTAGTATGTCTGTAAGATGGTAGTGGTAGGCTCAATGTGTTGCTCAATGGTATGCTTACATTTTATACACCGTTTTATGACAGAAGGACACCAGTTTTCAACAATAAATAAGTATTACTAAATAATTGATTATTATATACCAATACCATATCTTGCATCAATTTCCAATGATTGCTTTCACATTCTCAATACTTGACTTAATCGACATTCACTTCAAAATCAATCTGATATGTAATTATATGATTGCAGTAGGCCTACACTGTAATATAAAAATATCAATAAATGTTCTTAAATAATAACAATTATTGATTATCACCTATTTCATACATCCGATCAATTTCCATTTTGTACTCTGTGTATTATTTGCATGACATTGTATAATAAAATATTTTCATCATTCATTATTGTTTTGTTTTTACTTAAGTTGGATGTTACGCACTTTAAAATTCAAACTAATAAATAGAATCGACTATTTGTTTTATATATAATTTATATACTCAATAAGGACTCAATTTATAAAAGTAATATTTATGCTAATATAAACGTTAGATCAATTATCAACTAATATAAAAATGGCTCGAACTTTCAGAACATATATATTAAATATGTCAATCCTAACAAGTCCTGTATATGGTCTTTTTCATTCTAGTTAATATTATTACATAATAGAACGATATTTATTATTGGAGGTTCATATTTCAGAAAGTAAAACATTTTAAAACAAAATGACATGAAGAGGAAATTATAATATTTATTTTGAAAGTGTATGACATTATCGCTAACTTGTTTTAGTACAAAAATGGGTAAACTTGTTTTTGTGGATAATTAAATTTAATGTTTTAATCATATTAAACTGATTAAACTACATTGTATTATGTAATCAATGTTTCCAAATTATGATTATTTAAAAAAAATTATGAATATTTTTAATAAAGATAGTAGTTTATCATCATTTATTTAAAAAAATCATATATATATATATATATATTACTTGATAAAGAAATATAAATGACGTATATTCCTGAAATATTGAGCAATTAAAATTTAGTTTTTTTAAACATTAATATTATTTTTACGTATTATACAAGTTTTACAGTTTTTACAATAATATAATTATATATGTAAAATTTATATAATTTTTTTTAATATATTGTAAAAATTCGTATAAAAGTTCTGGTCGAAGAATTTAATTCAGAATTATTAAATTATTTCATATATTCGACGTTTAAAGAATTATTTATGATCAAAAATAATATTTATTTTGTGTATTGTTTATCAAAACATATATAGTTTGTAAAATTAAAGTAGTTGTTAATTTCTATAATATAATAATACATTCGATTGTTATAAATAAATTTTAGAACATATTAGTATTTAAAATCTCGAAATAGTGAATATGTATGTACCTTATGGTCACTTAAATGATTCCAGCATTGAGTTAGTTGCAAATAACCATCATTGCTATTTGTCAACCATATCAAGAGTGTAAATAATCCAAGGTAAAATACAATAACAATTATAACAAATATCTGAAAGAAAATTATTATTTTTTAATGATATAGAACAGTCCACATTAGCAAATTAGAAACGACAATTTCGAAAATTAAAGAAATGAGAAGACATGCTTTTTATTTCGTCAGGAGATCATTTAGGTAAGAAAAGATTTCTAAAAAAGATTTCAATATTTATTATGTGAATGTTTTTTTACATTGTTTAGGAAATTATATATAAAATAGTATTTATCGTTAATAAATTGTAGAATTAATTTGCGTAATAAATGTTGTGTTAACTCAACTTTATATACATTGCTTGAATTCTACGGTCTTCAAGTAATTCTGTTTATAAATTATATATTCCCAACCAATAAACTGAGTAATAATAATATTGAAATAAATATAAAAATATTATTTAAAGGTTTCACAAAAATCATTTTAAAAAGTTTATCATTTAAAAAATAATATGAGTTTATATTGGCAATGCTTACTGAAAATAATTTAACATTAACAATATTCTTATAAATATAATAATTATAAGTAAAATATTATATTTCTATTATATTTATTGTGTTGCATTGTATATATATTAGATATACATTCTGTATGTTGAATACGTACTATAGTTCACATTATATTTATAATGATTCAAGTTTCGTTTGAAGATATTATTTATTTTTAATAATAAAAAAGGATTTGAAATTAGAATAGATCAATTTTAATAATAAACAGCTGACTTATGGATTCTAATTTTTATTGTCAAATTTAGCTTTTGCAAACTAGTTCAGTATAATTAATTTGTAGTCATTACCTTTCCGCGGTATTTAATTTTTGTGAAAACAACTAGACATGCAAAATAGATAATAATACATGTGGCTAGCAGTATTTTCCAGTCTGTAAATTTGTTAGTTGAATCATCTCCATCGTGGCTGAAAATAAATATTAGTTTTTTTTATAAATAAAGATAACTCTAAACAAAACGATTTTTGTTACTTGAACAGATATGAGTAAAAATATTATTTTGGAAAATATACAAAAATGTGTTTGTTTAATCAATTGTAGTAATCTATAGTTAATTACTGTACCTATATCTGAATTTAAATCACATATATCTTTTCATAGAACAAATATTAATGTATTACCAACAAAGACATTGCATATTATCCGGTGATGTAAATTTTTAAAAAAAGTATTTTTTTTAATATAATGTAAATCTACTGTGCGACTACACTATTAATAACCGATCTTAGATGTTAAACCTTGTTAAAGATCAGAAAGAAGAAATTCGGTTACTATTGCTGTTAATTTTAAAGATCAAAACTTTATTGCAGCATCAGTTCTTAAAAAATGATATTTATAATATTGAAATAAATAAATTTTCTTTTTATTTATTTTGTATTTTTTTCTGAAAATGTACGACTATTTTTTCAGCTACAAAATACAACGGTGGTAGACATATTAATATTCTTACGGTTTAGGTGGTTCATTCGATACAACATAGTATGCATACAAGCCGAGAATGTTACTTGTATAGAGTCCTTGATAAAAACAAAGTAATATACTTGCAAAACCAGCACCTGAAAATATAAGTAGTACAATAAATGAAAAGGAACAATAACAATGGCTCAAATGTGTAGTTGTTCCAATTTAATTAATTTAAATACAATTTTACAAACATTTTTAATAATATACCTAAAAATATATAATGTTCTATTCTTTATTGTACTATATAGTATTAATCATTTATATTTTAACTGGATATTCAGTTAAACATTGTAAAGGGTAAAGAGATATAAAGAAATTAAAATTTACGTCTCTATTAAAATTAAAATTAAACAATAATAAATAAAATAGTGAAAAAAATGATAATATAACTTTTTGTTAAATTAAAAAGGTATAAAAAATCTGCTGTCTATTTTAAAATTAAAATAAAACAATAATGAATAAAAAAAATTAAAATGTTAAGAATGCAACTCTGTGTTAAATCAAAACTTCTTTTTGAAAAAGTTTTATTTAAAAACTAAATAATACACGTCATATTTGTTCTAAAACGCACAATATTCCGAAAAAAACACAAAATAATTAGAAACTTGTTTTGCCGAATTTTATTTATTTATAAAATTTTGTAAGTTATATATTTAAATATTGTTAAAATAATAAATTTACAAAAACCTTTTTGTAATTTCTAGAATGATTCTGAAAATAAAATTTTATATGAATTAATTGTTTGAATATAAGATCAGTTTTAACTTCTGTCAATTAACGAAAACTATTTTATGATATTTTATTTCCTGCATTTTTTGCGGTGTTTGACAATATTATTCAATAAAAAATTATTAATTCTGCATTTACCCATGAATAATGGACACGTTCTGGCCCAGGTTACAATGCAGCCCTTATTGGTGTCCATAGCAACCGCCATCTCCAAGTAGACCATCGGTATTCCGAGAAATATAGTTGCCAGAACGCATGCCACACTGAATGCACCTAGGTTAGGAAATTAGGATCACTTAATTTACTATATAAGACCTACAGTTGAATTATAAATATTTAATGTTCGTATGGATAGATAAGCCATTTGGGTTTATAAAAGTATTTAACATATTTTTAATTCAGCGTATTTATGATATTTAATAATATTTTACAATTCTCATAGAACAATTATCGTATCTTTCACTGTATAAAATTTGGATATTGTGCAAATGAGTTATGTTTGTAATATATATATTGTAGTTTTGTCTCACATTTGTGCAACGTTAGTTATAAGATTAATAAACACAGGTGGTCGATTAATTTTATTATAAAAATATGTTGTGCGAATTGATCAGGGTGGTTCTAAACTAAATACTTGTGGCTATACTAGTGATAATAGTATCATTTAAGTGATACGAGCTGAGTACTGTAAATATAACAATTTTATAACTTACCATTCTTCGCTTATGTAATTATTGTCTACTGGGTGTTATTTTAATTATGAATATCATTTGTTTAATTGAATATCCTAGGAGTCTTTTATTAATAAATGTTATCCTTTAATTAAACATTTTCATCCTTAATTACAATAAATTTGTTTGGTATTTATTTATTTATTTATTTATTGAAGTGACGCAATTTAATATTCGCAGAATACGGTTCTATTATGTATTTATATAGCAACTGTATGTTATATAACCCACAAGCGTTTAAATCTTGATTAAATGTACCGTGATTTATTAATATAGAAATTGTAGTTCACTTTTCACAATACAATTTTTTTGCATAATCCAACTACAAAAGTTGAGAAATTGGATAACACCTACGAGTCATCTACTTAATAGCAACTAAAGCTAGCATGTTATCTCACATATATTTACTCCATTATAAAACATTATAATTTAATACATATTACGTTAAATATATTATGTTTGCCTCATTTAAATGAAAGTATAAATCGTTAAACATGTTGTTATTTCAGTTCTGATTATCTGGTTTGAAAATTAAACTATATATATCAATAGTATTTTTCTTATTTATTTAATATGTATGTACTGTATATATATATATATATAGCTCAATATTTATAGACTATAAGGTCATGGTTATAGAAATACATTTTTACAAGATAAGGGTTAAATTACTAAAACTGACACTAAATGCGAAATATTTTTTATTCAGAATTTTAAAATTGTCCTTCTTCAGACTCTGTTATTAGCAAATATTATTGCATTAACATATTAGAATTAATACAAACAGCATATCTTAACAGTCTAAAGTTATCTTAACACAAAGAATAGTCTTAAATATTAATAAAAATTCACTTAAATTATGCTAGAATGTACTAAATTATAATTTTAAAATTCTAAAATTAATATAAAACAATCTCATTGATCTTCATCAATACTACCATCAAATATCATGTGCATCTAAGAATTTATTAGCTTTATAATCCTCGCTGAATTCTTATTAAGAAATAGTATTTACTTAGTAATTGAATTAACTAATCCTTTGCTTTAAATGTGCAACTATGATAATTAAAATTATGTTAAATACTTCATTTTTTAATTTTTCATTTATTGTTCAGAATACATTTTCATTATTACAATATCTAAATTATGTTTTGGTTATATATAATATAAATTCAAATTGTTATAAATACATATAATGTAAATAACGAGGGGTTATTAAAATACAAATTTACTAAAAGTACAAAAGTAGGTTATATCTACAAAGAAACATGTTTACCATTTTTGTGAAAATGATTCATGTACTATATATTACTAAGACAGAAATATACTCTAAACTTATATTTTTTAATTATTGTTTTATTGAACTCTTCCTCTTCCAAAGTTTTGCGTATTATACATATGTAAAAACAGAACTAAGAGTTGAATAATTTTTACTTTTTGATTTATATTGATTTCACTTCGTACACATATGTATATTGAATCAATTAATTAACTATTTCACAGTATTTGTTAATGCAACAACCAAATTAAATTCGTTCAAATTATAATCATAGTGTGAAACTGGCAAAATAATAATCCATATTAATTTAACATTAATAATAATAATAATAATAATAAACATTTAATAATTATTAAAAAATTCAAAAAATCATTAATTCATGAATCAGATATCATCCTCAATTTTCAATTTAATTCTCCAATATCACACACGAACGCACTTACCAAAGCCGTATACTTGGGCATACTCGCTAAACCGAAGACAACTATAGACACTGAAGGTGAATCCAATCAGAGTGCCCACCAGATCTGCCTGTCCGTGCCACGGGACATCATCTCGCTCAGTGAGACCACACTGCTCGGCACAATCGGGTTCCGAGAGCGCCACAGCCTCGGAATGCTGCCGCCTCGTGACAGGCTCACCGGCAGCTGCAGGATGAGGAGTAGCAGAAGAAGGGGTCCAGGGATTCTCGACCAACTCGATGGCATTTCCAGACTGGTGCCGGCCGTTATCATCGCAACTGGAAGCAACTGCTCGGGTACTCAGCATGTTTGGCAGAATGGTGGGATGATTTAGAATATAGTGATATTTAAGTGAACGAAGAGCGTTGTGTGATTTTGTGTACAAAGATTCTAAGACGTGGTAGCTATAGAGACATGACTCGAGTTTTAGGTTTTAAGTAGTCCTGGAAATGGTATCGGGGGATAGTATTTCTCTATCGTTTATATTTGTATTGAGAGAAAGCTAAGGTTGGATATAGTGTTTCTATATTCTGAGACTTTTATTAAGAGAAATGTGTATATCAAATGTATCACCTTATGGAGTTTATAGATGCATTCCAATGCTTTATATAATATATATTGATCTGTTCATGGATATTCTATACTTTATATAATATGTATATAATTATGTATGCTTTTATGGTTAACTTAAAATTAGTAATTTGATTTTTTAAATATTTTAAAATTAATATTAACGAAGAACGGTCAATTGGGTAAGTGATAAATATTGTACACATTAATAGGGTAGAAAATTCAAGAAACATTCTTCTGATTTATTTGAAATTGTCAAACATATAGGCTATACAAAATATTTTCCTAAAATTTCAAAAATGATTTGCTAAATGATTTATGGTCAATGATGCCATGCTCACATATATGTATTTTATATTTAATTTATGTTTTGCAATTTTAGCTCAATCTCATGTAAAATTATTATTGCACTACAGATAATAAAACAAAAATGGGTGTATTTTATGTACACCCATTCAACCCTCTTTGACTGTTTTAACATTAATAAACATTAAAAATAATCTAAATGTTTAAGCATATTAATTATTTTATAGATTTTCACATATGGCAATAAATCTAGGTCGATTATTATTCACAATACTATCCATAATTGATTACAGAAAAATATTATTATGAGGTAACAAGTTATAAAAATAATTTTAATAAATAATTTGTATCTTTATAAAACATGTTTAATAAGCTTACTGATTAAAAATTAATCACTTTAAGGAATTGTAAACTGCAATAAAATGATATTACAATATATATATATATGAGTGAGCGTTTAAAATGATTACTATTTGTAATATGTTGCTTTTGATTATTTACATCTTTTACTTGTATTATTTGAAAACTCTAATGAATAATATTAATAATAAGTGCACTTTAACACATAATATAACAAGTTTGATACGTAATATATTAAATAAATTATAACATAAATATATGTTACATCTATAGTATGGTTTAATACGATTGAAATATAAATTCGTTTGAAAAAGGATATTGAGAAAAAAGTCTTAAAATCGATTTCTTAATTGAGAGAGTACTCTCATATTTGAGTATCGTGGATGAATGAACTAGTTGTAATACGATAAAAAGCATTGTGTTTCTTGTATGTAGTTGAAATTTACAAATTAGTTCGGTCTTAATTCAAACCCTTGATTTTTTCTTGAATTATTTTTCATTTATAAAATATATCACAAATGCCAAATATATATATATATAAACTTTATATTACTTATATTACTTATATTTAGGAGATTCAATTCACATTTCACTCATGTGATAAAAGATGTTTCAAAATATAAATTTATAATGTTTTAAATAATTATATTTTTTATATGCAGAAAAATAATTAATTCATTTAATTTGCCATCACATTTGCAGATGATGATATTCGAACAGTTTGTTTATCTCCGTTTATTGACTAATGGACAATAAAAATGTCAACTCATAAATTCTTTATTAATAAAGTAATAGCTCAATATAAATCGAATAAAACGGAACTCAATTTTCAATCACTTATAACGATTCTAAAATTTATTCATAATTAATCAGCGGATATATTTGCAAGCCATAATTGCTATGTTTGTGTAACCAAAAATAATCGATAATAATAGCTATGGAAATAAGTTTAAATTTTCTATTATAAAAATGTTAATTTTTTTTAAGATAGACATCAAGGTAATTTTTTAATGAAAATTTATCATTTAATGTCTAGAAGACCCAGCGAGAGCAGAGAGGGTATAGTTCAAAAAAGTTAACCCTCTCTTTAGTAGATTGTTATTTGTTATACATTGTTATGCTCTTTACTGAGTAGATCTGATTATAGTCTATACTTTTCTATTCGAGATTAAAAAATACTTAAAATAAAAAAAAAAGCACATAAGGCCTTAATTAGTTAATTTAACTTATATATATATATAACTTTTAATACTTTTCTAAACTCGTGTGATATAAGGAAAGTGTGACGGTAGCGCGCTATCAAACCGGTTAAACACGCCGCTGAGGGTCCTAAGTCCCGCCCCTTATTAAGTTTCTACTGTATCTCTTTAAGTCAGCTTCTACTTTCGGTCCGTTTTGGTTTTGTGTCCTGGACTACTACAGGCATGACTTATCATCCTCTCATTTCCTAGGCCAGTGTTATAAGTACAAGTATAGCTTGGTGGGATTCCTTCGTTTTCTTTCACTTTGGTATTGGTCTCCTTTTGGCTGGTTTTCTTGAGTTTTTTCTAAGAAGTTGTTCTCTTGTTATTTCCAGTTTTATTAATTCCTCTCCTTTGCCTTTTGTGTATTTTTTTGTTGGTTTTCTTTCTTAAATAGCTACCCTTTCTTTTGATTTATATTTTATTATTTTTTGTTCTCTATCTGGTGAGCTGATTTTGCCTGATGGTTCCAATCAATTCTATAACAATTTAGTATTTTTCAGTTTTATTTACAAAATTAATGTTTATTTTATTTTGAGCATTGAACAAGTTTATCAAAGCAAAATATATTACAACTGATGCATATATTGCTTCTGTTGATGTAAATGAGAACCAACATAAATTATATAATTGAAATTGGAACAAGAAAATAAAACATTTCTATGATTATGAAGTAGAATCTCAATCACTGAAGTAAAAGTGATCCAGAAAAATGCTTGGCCTTTTCAATGCTGCTTCCAAATATATTAAATATTAGTTACCCATCTCTAATAATATATCAACACAGTTCAATATCTGCAGCCATAAAAGGTATATTTTGAAAAGATCGCAGCAACTCAGATAAACAAGCTACCTAAAGTATTTGCAATGGAGCCAAATTATACTGTAGAAGATGATGTATGTGCCAAAGTATGGGGTTAGTAACACATATACAAATCAGAAAATACCCAAGAAGTTTACTGTAAAGATCTCATGATCAATGCACAACAGTTTAGGATATTATATGTATAAATTTGGAAATAACAACAAATTGGATAGACTTAGTACTTAAATTTCTGCAACTGGCAGCATTGATAACATGGGTTTGGACAATTTTCATTGGAAATGCTGAATCTAGACAATGTTTCACATTGAATACAATTATTCTTCAGTCACAGAAAACTTCTTGTAGAGGATACACTGCTGTGTTATTGGGATGTGTACAAACCAAGTTGATGGTGTAATGGAATTCTCTCCTATTTCAACTTTGATAAGGAGGTTGTACCTGCTGGTAATGCAATTTTTTTTTTAAATGAAAATCCATTACATGATATATTTATTTGAAAGAATTTTACAAATTGAAATAAGCATGAAAAGAAAGAGGGAACTCAACTATTACATTCAAACACTTGATAATATATGTTACTTAGCTAGCTAATATGCTAGCTAATATGCTAGCTTAGTTTGCATGCTGTATGTAGTACTAGGCCTCCTAAATGTATTATTTTTTATTTGCAATATATGTTTCCCATGGATGTCCTAAAATAATCATGTTATACTCTTAATTGCTCAATTGCTCATATACAATGCAAAGATTTTTCTTATAATCACCAAATATTTATAAAGACATTGACGGAACCTTGTTTATTTAATTTGATTACTTTGTATAAATAATGAGAAACCATTTTCAATGAAACCGTTTTCAATGTCTTACTATCTGATAAGTGATTAATTTTCAATTTATTTTAATGTTTTACAGAAATTTTATAGAAACGGAGCATTTGGATCTGTAGAGCGGGCTGTGCTATCTGGTAAAGTTGTTGCTATTAAGTACTTCAGATACCATGATCAATACAAAAAAAATTTGCAAGAGTTAGTGCAGCTAGCTACGTGTGATTCAGAAAATATTGTTAAAGTGTTTGGTGCTGGACCTGATCTCCAAAATGGAAAGATCAATTTTTATATCATGGAGTTTGCAGATACTGGATCTCTTGACTATAGTAAGAACTTTTTATTATATGTTTAGGATAACTTGTCATTATTTAATGTTATATTGGTGTTTTTAATCTGAAATTGAATTAAAGTAATATAAATGGTTTCTATATTACATACTTTATAATGCTCTAGTATCCATGGTTTTAAATGTAAAACATTGAGACAGTTAAATTACTCGCTTTTGTTTATTTGTGCTCTTTACTTATTTAAAACATAACAAAAATGTATTACCTTTCATTTCTAATTTTAATACATTTTAGATATTGAAATATATAGTTTACTTTGCCTAATCCGGATGATTATGTAAATTGGACGCTAAATATAGAACCATTTTAGAAACAAATTTTACGGAATTTCGATAACTTCAAATTCTCATCTGTGTGAAGACATAATTAACTTTCGACCATCTAATGGAGCAGGGAAAGATTGTTGCCACATCTGTAAACTTTCTGAAGACAGAAAGGCAGCAAAAAATGCTCTATGTGTAACAATTTCATCTGTTCTACACATCAAACAAATATGTGTTTTCTGTGTAACAGTGACTAAATATTTAATTAAAATCATTAAATGGTCTAAATACTTTTATTGAGATTAAATTATGCTATACATTTTCAATATATTTTGAATAATTTTGTTCATACATCGTTGTTAAGTATCATAGATATAATATCGTCATTTAGTCTTAATTACTAGTTTTCACTTGAAATACTTTTAAATCAATCTTGATTCTATTAAAACAAATCTATATTATATTGACATCACATGCATATTTATAACTGTAACTAAACAAGTATAATTACTAGTTATAATTTCATGTAATAACTATATATTAATAAAATTGTGTTAAAATAATTTATTTAACAAATTAATAATTATTTTAAATGAACTAAGCAATTATTAGATGATTAATTTAATTGTAGTCCTTTTGAACCCAGAAAATCGTAAACGTTCAAATCAAATAACAACCAGGAAACAAAATACTCTCAGCATTAAATTATTTTATACATTCAAGTATCTTGTAAATTAATAACTTGTAAAAAATTATATGAAAGTAATGTAGATGGTGTTTTATAGGCCTTACTCCGCGAGAGCCAATTCCCACAACAGCCAAACCGCTACAGCCAATGTCATGAGTGCAGATATTCAAGAGAACTATTTGCACATGAGCCAATGTTATTCGAGCGCATATGCATGGGTGCAAAAGCTACTCAGGCAATTATAACC
>JAUZND010002658.1:0-12729 GCA_034780555.1 Coelogynopora nodosa
AGACTAGAATGTTTGGTGCACCTGAGACTAGAATGTTTGGTTCACCTGAGACTAGACTTATAATAATTTAGTTAAAATATTATTTCTTTTCCTAAATTTTTTTTTAATTCATTCTATTAAAATATATATTCTTTGAAAATAGTTTTTGACTCGTTCTAATAAACGACTCAATTCAGTGTAACCTAATAGTTTTGATTCTGAAAATACAATACAATATCTCTGCTCAAATTAGTTTGCTTTGTGATAGACAGGTAGGCTATACAGCTGAGAATAGAGTTAGTATTTCCAGAGTATTGTTGTACAATACATTACCGGTCATTCGAGAGTCAATATCTCAGTGCTTGGGAAGTTTATTCATTGATTATCGAGTCTTTTATTGTAAAATAATATAACGTTACAATTTCTTCGAGTGACTCTCAAGGGGAATAAATAGTGCGTTATAGCTTCCTGCCTTTGTCAACGGACACAATTCTATTTCCACTAAATAAACATTTCTTTGTCGTGTTTAATTTTTACTATATTGGTTACAATTATGCCCAAATTTTGTTTAATCGTAAACATTTTTTGTGAAATATAACAATTTCGAATTTTAAGAACGAAATTAAGTATAATTTTAAAATTTTATCACAAATAAGAATTATTATCCAACTTTATAGAAAATTATATAATTAAATTAATCAATGGGCAATTAATGAATTAATTAATCCATGCATGTATTACAAAGACGTTTTTAAAAGTTATTTATATTTCTAAGCAGAGAAAATGGTTTTCTCACTGATTTGATAGCTGGTAATACATTATTTAATTATAGCGCCTAAGGCAAACCCAGAAAAAGTAATTTATTTCCAAGTTATATAATACCATCTAAACCTGGCAATGCGCAGATACAAACAACTTACGCTTGTGTTTCACAGTATTTTTTGTCTGCCTAACCGCTGAAACATCAATTATTCATTTGTTCATAAAGAACTGAAAGCTTTTACAAATATTATAAGTCTTGAGCGCGCCGTATAGCTCGATAGTGTATAACATAGGTCATGCCTTTCACACTTATGTAAACATTGTCATGGTGATTTCATTTGTAAATATAGTTTGACTTAAAAATAGAAAGATTTTAACTTGTGTTTCAATTAAAAATGATATGAAGTAGTAAACTATGTAGAAATGATATTACAAAAATAAAAAATAATATAAACGACAATAAGTTTATAGGATTATATTTTATCATGAGAATATTTTTTAAACAATATAGGTGGATCGTGTTTCTCCTTTCTAGCAATCTTAGAGTTCTCAAAATCGATAATGTGTTCACGTTCTATGCACTGCTCAGCCAAACGCTGAATGTTTGGGCTTAATCCCGAGCTTTATCTGATCTCTGTGCTGCTATAGTCTGGTAGACAGGCTGTTATTCATGTTATAATCCGTAGGTTGAAATATTCGAATTGTTTTACAATTTGTAAACACAATTTGAAACCATTTTGTAATGGAGGGGTCTCTCTAATTATTATGAATTAAATTAGAATTATAAAAAAAGTTTTGAAAATGAAAAAATAAGTCAAAGAAGATGGTGCTAACAAATCAGTAAAAAGAAGACGAGGAAGACTATTACGAAGCACGAGATTATGATAAAGAAAAGAAAGATAATTTAGAAGACAAAGAAGCACAAGAAAATAAATAATAAGAATAAGAAAATAAATATACAAAGAAGAGGGAGATGGCATGATCAAGTAAAATAAGATACATTGAATACAAACAAGATTATGTAGAAGATAAAGAATATAAAGAAGAAAAATAAGATGACAAAAAAGACAATGAACAAGAACAATAAAATGGTTTGTCTCAGCGAAGGCCTCAGATCAAGAAGACGAAATAAATTGTATTCACGATGGCAATAGATAATATTTTCGTGAATGGATATATATATCGATAAAATGAGTGATCAAATGTCTCTAGTGGTCTAAATGTTATATTTATATGATATATATGATATATATGTTTACGTATCGAATGTGCCCCAACATAAATATTGAAAGTAGAATATCAATCCTAATTTAGAGAGTACTTGAAATATAGAATGATTTTATTCCTTTAAAATTGGGTAAATTTGCTTAGCTTTCAAGAAAGTATTATAAGTAAAAATGAGAAAATGAGCTATTGTAATATATGTATGTGAAATTATTTCAATGTTTTGACTGTAATAGACGAGATTTTCTTTAATGCAAGCTCGGATCACAGTCATATAGCGACGCAACTACAAGACATCGATTGGGGAAAGGTGGGATAGCCTAGCTCCTATTGATTGCCGTTAACTGTGTCAGAAATCAAAGACTTATTTCTGTCTGTCTTCTTTCGGATGCCTTTCGGAGTTTCCTTTTAACTATATAATTATTTGGAAAATTTCTTCGACACAGCTGAAGCAATCTCTAACTAAAGGCGTCAATAAAGATTTCTTATTCAGGACATAGTTAGTATTAGTGTAGATATATATATATGCTATATATATATAATATTAAAATCTCCCACAAGCACACTGGTCAGGTGTCGCATGGATTAATGAAATCATCTTCAAGATAAAATCGGTAAATAATTTCTGTAATCTAGTTCTAATTTCTGATGTTCCCGATATCAATCAATCTGCCGTCTTGAGAAATGTCCTCGTATCCTTTAAGATACTGCCAAAGAGAATAAGAAATTATTTGATCTGTATATAATGGGTAGATATGAGTTTGCGAAAGAATCTCAGATGGAGACATCGAGAGAGGTGAAAGAGTGAGAGAGAGAGAGAGATAGAGAGAGGAAGACATTGGAAGAGAGGTTTAACCTTATTTGCAATCGCTTATCTTTGTTTCTTTCAGTTATTCTATGCGAGAAAAACATTTTAGTTTCACGGAAAAACAAAATTGTACAGATTCATTTATTGTATGAGCATTAACACTATCATTTTAAACAAAAATGATTTTTTTGAAAATATGTATTTTTACCGATGTCGAGAGGACAAATTAAATAACGTTCCACATTTCGATTAAATTTAGTTTAAAACTTCAGTAATCAAAGTAAAAATAATGTGATAATATCGAATAAAGCACGGAAAAAATCAATAATTGTACTTCTGGTTTTTATTGAAAAGGTTGTATCTTGCATTGAATCTTTTATGTATAACAATACATCTTGAGATACTCTATTTTTAGAATAATATTATTTTCCTTTATATTTATTATACAGTACTGATTACATTTCGACTCTAAACTTATAAAATGGAATATTTTGATATCCCCGAGGAGCGCTTTAGTGGAGAATTTACACTGAAGAGCATGACTTACTCTATTTTATGAAAACTTAGCTCCAGTATAGACATTACATCAAAGTAACGTTATACATACATCAAAGTCAATTTATCGTTATAAAAAAAATTTCCGTACGATATATTTTCACAAAGCAATTGTTATGAAGATTTTTCTATTAAATACTAGCTGTTTTTTATCGTTTTCTAAATTGTGTAATCGTCTAAGTCTCTCAGTATTTGCTGAAGCAATTTTTTATTTCAATTTCAATTTTAATTTTACTCAAACTCCTTTCTTAAACACATTATTCGTCTTATTCGTCTATATTATTCGAAACAATAAATTATTATCAGTTATAATTGACAATTATTAAAAACTTCTAAAATCTGCTACAACTATTTCGATGACAGAAGTTTTAATACAAAAATTACACCGAATTTTCTTTGTAGTAGTATTTTCGGGCATTTGATTAAACTAAATAATTTTAAATTAATTTGGCAAATAAGTGAGTTATCTAAATAAACTTTTATCCTCTAAAATATATAATTGATATTTCTATTATATATACAAAATATTCATTATTTTATCCAATGTTGTATACACATGTCTCATATATTCATTAATAACATTTAAAATATGATATGTTCACACACTACTGTTTAATTACTACTTATATATAACTTTATAATAACAAAATGTATATTTACAATGAAAATCGTAAGATTATATCTCAAAAAATATTTAAGATTTGCGATTAGTGAAACTGTAAATACATTCATAAATAAGGATTACAGATTACAGATTAATGATTACAGATTACAGTTAATTTTATTTAAATATATATTTATGTTTTTATCAAATAATTAATTTTCATTTATAAACACGTTTTTGTGTTTTAAAAGAAAATATCAATCTGTACATATATTTTTTCGCAAAAAAATGTGACACCTTCAAATATATATACATGGAATTGAAGTAGATAAAACGATGAAACGAAAGTAACAAATATTTATTATTTTCTATTAAACAATTCTTGTACTTATTTCCAAACAGTGGAAATTACCTTTCCCTTGGCTATGTTTCTATTTAAAAATTAATTTTTATCGTTTGCGTACTACAAGAAGATTTGCCGATTTTCTGTAAAAAATCAATTTTTATATTTTAGAAACAAGGCGAACTCCTACTTTATTTTTATATTTTAGAAATTAACAAAACAAGTTGCCATCATCGTATGTTGTCTTCAAATATATTTTGCTTTACGGGTGCGTATATATTTATGACAACAAATGCCGAGCTATATTTAGGTATATGGGATGTCAATTTTCCCCATCATAAGTGACATATTACATTTTTATTGATGTGAGTTTTTTTCCCAGTAAGTTTCCATATTCCATATAATAAGCTTTACAGATATTTTATTCCTTTGACGATTAGATATTTTTTATTTCTAGACGATATTTCTGTTCTATTTGTATCATCAGCTAGTTTTTCGTTTTAATGTAAACTTCTAAACTGAGAAAAGTCTAGAAAAGCTCAGTTAGCCTATTGTAAAACTCAATGTTTCTACTATTTTTTATATTTAAGGTATATTATTTCCGTTTCCCATTCATTTCCCTCAAAAAGATAACACAGAGAACTGTTTAAATGTACACTTAAAAACATAAAAAATGACCCTGATTAAATATAAGCACAAGTTTTAAATAGTTTCCTTTAAGTTTCATTAAAAGCGTATTTTAATGTTTAATTTGTCACATATTTAAAATCATTTAATGGTTATTTCGGAATCATAGTAAATATATTATGTTGATGATAATGATGACGATAATGTTGATGAAGAAGATGACGATATTGATTATTAGATAACTGCATCAATTGATAAACCTAGAACAGTAGAAATGGAGAATTAATAAATATTTATTGCATATTTATTTAACTCATTTAACAAAAATAAATGTTGTTTAGATATAACTGTTAAAATTTTGCGATATCAATTTTTAAATTTAATCTTATAGGCCAGGCTTAATTATATTTTACGTTTGCATGATCGTTATATTTGTTACAGTTATGCAATATGTCATTGACTTGTGTGCATACTTTTATAACAAAATTATAATAATATTATTATCTATTTTATAAGCAAAGTAATACGTAGAATATATGTGATGAAGACGTGTTTTGTTAAATCCAAAGCTATATACAATTTTGTTCAGGAATTTTGTCTGCAAAATGCCCTTACAGAAAACAAGAAAAAGCACAGAAAATGGAACAGAGAGAAAAAGAGTATGAGACATCTCAAAAAAGGTAGAGTTAGAGAGAATGTGTTTGAAAGAGTTCAATGAACATATCCAGGAATGGCATTTTTTACGTAATAGATACACTGGAACTGACAATTCGTATTTCCCAGGAGTACGTCTTTTTCATGAAATAATTAAAATGTGATACACTTTGAAAGCGCGATGTCGGAACATTAATTTAAGTACAAAGAAAAATAAATGCGCTAATGGTAAAAAATCTTTTAATATAATGAAATGCCTGCCAAGTGAAATCAAAGACAGGGGAGAGTGGAAAATATCCACGGAGAGAGACTTGAATTTCAATCTCTAAATTTAAAACAAATGCCTCTAACCTCTTCTCCATATTTAATGATGTCTGAAATGCCGATTGTTTTACAATCCTCATTGTAATCAAGGCTTCCTTGTACAATATATATATTATACAATAAAAGTATCTCCAGCATTTGGTTAAACATTTAGTCTAACCTGGCCTGGGCAACAGAAAAACGTTATAAGTCTGTGCAGTTAGGTGTAGGTTTTATTTATGCTTTCGTTGGCTTTGAATTTATTAAAATAAAAGTACACATTTCTTAAGTAGGCTAGTAGAATTTTTAGTTACCATTAGTTACCATTAGTTACCATTATCTCAATGATCCCATGTTGTTTTTTTGTTTACAATATATCGATATACAGTACATAAGTTCTCAAATAATAAGCATTATTTGTGCGTATCATTAAAATGGAAGATGTAAACTTCATATATTTATTTACTATAAAAACCGTAAGAGCACAATTTTAATTAAACGACGAAAGCAAGGTTTACCATAAGTTTTTTTGATTAAATGTTGTGAACTCATGTCTGTATTTTCTTTTAATATCATTTTCAAGTGACTAAAATATTTAAAAATACGGGCTATATTGATAATTAGCAATGAGGGTGACAATAGGTTCTATTTAAATAAAACATTTTTTTTTTTCAAATATTTCCAAATATTTATTTCTAAAAATACTTAATTAACTATCAAGTCTTTATTTTTGGGAATTGTGCATTGTCATGTCACTAAAGGCAACAGTATACTTGCAATACTTAGAACAAACAAGTAACTAAAAAATTAGCCAAACTTCTTTCTTTCCAGTGGCTATACTATATCCACTCTTGAAGTTCTAAAATTTAACAAAAATGGGTATCAAAATATTTGTGCATCAGTGTTGAATTCACAAACTAAAAACATTCCACCGGTAAAGAAAAAAAACTCGTACAATTTATGAGCGGCAGGTTATATAAAAATGCTTCTTAGTAAAAATAAAATATGCGTTTCTTTTATGAATGATCTACAGTTTATTAGTATAGCCTGGTTGTAAATATAAGAAAATTGGGTGATTTTTCCGTTTGAAATGCCCCTCTTTATGAATAGTTTATAACAAATACATTGACCGTAATTCATATGATTCTAATTTTATTGCCTTTATTTATTTGTTAAAAGCAATAACTTCAGGTCTTCCTGTTAAAAATAATTTAATTTAGATTATTTTATGCTTCAGTTACATTATCCTCCAATATTGACTGAATTAGATTTAAAATAATATTCTTATAATAAAATGTGTTTGAATTGTATTCAGAAAGAAACATATGAATTATTTAAAAACTGATTAAATTGCCGGGGTATTACATTTTAGTTAATTGCATTTTTATGCTACTAATTTGATACAGCACAAAACTAATAGGTGACAATGGCATGCATTTTCGGTAGCAATAGCACATAAATTGTTATCAACTGAAGCCTCAAGCAAGCCTATGTGCAAGTTATAGTCTTGATTTTCAATTTTATAACGAATTACTATTAACTGTACAGTTTATCCATAAAAAAAAACTCTTTTTAATACTATGTGTATTTTTCCGTACGACAAATTGAATTATACTTTTCCATCCGACTTATTACATCTGACAACAATTATTAATCACTTTTTACTCAAAAAAATTGTTGTTCCGGTTTGCATTTAAATAGTTAATCTGCGAATATTAAACACTGATTCACTTTATCACCTGACTATTCGTAGGTCTACTGATTACTCAGGCTCAGCGGACCAAACAATTCCAATTGAACATATATTAGCTGACAATTCGCAGTTGACAATTCGACAATTGACTGAATTTTGTCGAAAAAAGTCAGTTAAACTAAATTCAACTTTTTAGTTTTGTCGATTAACAAAAAAAGGGACCTTGTGTAACCAAATCCTTAGTAACCATTACTAATCTTTTATCGATTAATGATAATTATGATCTTATGAGTTTACGTCAACAATGACAAGGCTGTTATTATTGGTTGACTAGACGTATTTAATTTGAAAAGCGAGAATTGATTGGCTTACGTCTGGTAGTCAGAATTGAATTGGAAATCTTAACCAATTATTTTCTCTTGTCCATATTTGTATATATATATATATATATCCTTTTTTCAGTTCGTAAACTCCACCTGCATCGTATGGACGGATTGCTCGCCCAATTGCCTAAGCCTGGAACAACTCAGAAGGATCTGCTCAATTCATCAACACCTCCCAACCAATCTACGTTCACGACCAGCGATAAACCCGATTCCATTCTAAATTAAATAATGGCTTTACTGTGATAACACGTTTTGCGAGTAGCCAGAAGTGGGTAAAAATTAATATCAAACCCCACTTTTAGATTATTTATAGATGATTCATTTTATTACCGCGGCAGTTTCTGATGCTTAAAATTGTGTCTACACTGTTGAGTAATATAAAAAACGCTAAAAGTAATATTGACGTCATTTTATTCAATGATATGATTTTCAATGTTTTGCGTAGTACATTACTTAAATAATGAACAGAGCAAATATTTAATTTTGCACTCCTCTACAGTCTACTTATAAATATATACATGCATAAAAATTCTACAATGTTACTTTTGAAAGCATCAAATTTGCGGTAATTTCTTGTTTTATTATTATGAAGCAACAAAGTTTTCTTGATTTTTTTAAACAGGATATATATTGTTCCAATTAAGTTTATATCAGTTTAATTTTTATTGTTCCTTTCAAATGTTATTGTATATAATATATTTGAACATAAACGTTTGCGCATTGAAAAATATAGTAATCGTTTCATACATTTTCGACAAACTCTTCAAGCTATTTGTATAACTATTCATTTATATTATATATTGCACATATATATATATATATACTGTATACATAACTGTAGTTGACAAAATGATATTTACAGAAAAATTCCATTTTTTTCCAATGATTCAAACTTTCTTTTAGTTTCGTGTAAGCTTAGAGCTTTCCAACGGTATTCTATTGACCATTATTTAAACAAAACAACTAAAAATAGCCCAAGTCGTTCACATCAAACAGCTCAAATCCCAGGTATTGACAATTCCAAGGTTACCGGAGGATATCTACCAGTAGAATTGACCTTAATAGCTGACATATATGTTTAACTTAAACAAAACGTCAGGCTATAAACAACAAATAATTCATTGCTGAAAGGTTTCTTCATCTCATAGATAATACGTTTTACCGTAAAATAAAAATAGTGTTCAACATTTAATTATTTTTCTCTCAAATTTGCAGGTTATACACATCCACGTGTACAAATTTATATATTATTAAAACAAAAAAACATATATTTAGAAAGCTGGCATGTTTGCAACCATTGGTTTCCAATGACTACTTTTGTTGCAGAATTGTTCTCTGCTATCTTCCAAGAATTTGTCATCGTGAGATTATAACGAGTATTGTCGTTAAATTCTGTTAGATATAGCTTACAAATATATTAAATGATTATTTTCAGTTTTATGTTTTATGTTGTAACTTACAGTAATGCAACACATTCATTAAAATGTTTTACATTGTTGTACGATGTTATTCTAAACTGACTATTTTTGTACGAAATTTTTGTAAATTAATTTCATGTTTATGATTATTATATAAATATTGTTTAATATTGAAATAGATTCTTGAATGCTTGAAACGATTAGTTAGCCCAATCGGCTATTCGTTTTTATTTGTTCTTTTTTTAAATTTAATTCTGAACATATATTTTCTCTGATTTCCAATTTTTTTTTCATCAACGTAACACAATTGCCAAATCGTTTTTTAAGGTCACTCAATGGCGCAGCCATGAGGTATCCAGAGAATCTGGACCCCCCTCCCTTAGGGATGATGGCGCCCCTGCTGAAACAAATGAGGCCCCAGCCATCCAAAAATATCTATAAAATAGCGCCCTTATATGAGTGGATCCCTCCTTGAAATGTTCCTGGCTTGGCCACTGTCGTCACATCTTCACGTGATACATTCACACCTAGTAGAATATACACTGTAGTGTTTTCTTTGTTGACTTCGGTACTTTTTATATCGTGAACGAACGATCAATACTTCATCATACAAACTATAAAAACTCACTAGAAATAATAATTCACTAATAAATAAAAATATGGTTCCATTTTTGCACCAATGAAATCAGGGGCATACGAAATGGGAACCGGTTCTAGTTGGAACTGCTTCGTGCAATCCACCCAAAAGGTCAATAATCTTGCAGCTATATGTTGCATCTTACCCTAGCCTGTGTTATACTCTTATATACTGTACGGGTTATCGGTATATTTAACAATTATTCGAAAAATATTAGTCTAATAAGGTACCTACTTGTTATTATTTATTAATATATAAATATCGATAAGTAATTAACTACATTATATTATTAAATGTGCTAAAAAGTTTAATTGTATGTGTCTTGGGTAAATTGTTACTTTGAGTATTTACTCCTTGAATTGTAATGTAGACGACCATACATATATCTAAAATGAAGAGTTTTATACCTTCTAACTGATGTATTGTAGTATAGCCACAATTATTCCGCGGATTGCCTATTCAGTCTTGCTTCGAATCATGTATAACTTTTTAATGTAAATTTCAGCCATACACCAATATAATTTTAATTATCAATTTTTTTTATAAGCCGTGGCTCAAATTTGAGATTACAAGCCGCGTCTTAAAAATATAAATTCACTATTTAAGCCGCACTAAAACTCTGATGTGAAGACAGCTTTACTATTAGGAGTTGTTTTAAAATTCACTCATATAGTTTTCATGTTTTTAGGAAAAATTCAAAAATTTATTTTATTGACAAACAAGAAATTCTAATTTTTTATTGACAAATAAGAAATTATAATCTTTTATTGACAAATAAGAATTTCGAATCTTACAATAGCTTTAACAACATTGATACATTTTATTGATCAACATAAAATTATGTCTACTTAATTTTTTTTATTATCTACTTTATAACATGTATCTTAGATAACTTTCTTTTATACAATCTATTCTAAATTTTACTTAATAAAATCTATTCTAAGTATTCTAATATATTCTTAGTATAAAAATAAAATTTATTTAAAATAATTAATTTTTTAAAGTCTACTTTTGAAAGGTAATCGTAACTTAATAAATACACACATTTTATATTGAATCACGATTTAAATAAACTCACGATTATGTCTGACTTAATTAATTGTAAAGATTTATAGATTAATTTGAATAAGTTCAATTTAATATATTTAAAAAAAAAAGTTACTAAATTACATATTTGAGAAAAGTATCATAAACTTTGTTGCGCTATTGCTATAATTTGTCTTTCTAAATCAATTGTGTATTCTATAGTATATAATTATGTTGATAATTGCGTACACCTGCATTCCGAGTTACAATTTATGATACTGAACGAAAAGGAATGAATCGCATATAACAATAATAAAAATTTTTCAGAAGTTAAAAAGTAAGGTTCATATACTCACCCTCATCTTTTATTACTATGTTTAAGTAAATTACTCACTCTCTTTCCTTTCGTGTATATAATTTATTAATTAATTTAACTAAGCTTACCCCCTTTATTGCGAATAACAAAATACAAAACTAATTTTATCTTCAAATATTTCTCTTCGTTATTCACTTATATATATATTACTCCACACATATCCATATATATATGTATATTATCTTTACATTCACACTATATTATCCTTATGTGGGTGTTTATCATACTTTAATATTATAATTTGGTAAATAATATAATATTGTGTTGAATACAGCTACATTTTGTTTTTATTAATTTGTTAAAAAGTTTATAAAATCGTTGCCCAGTAATAAGCGTCGTGAATATTTAAAAAATATATTTTTCCACCTAATCCTTATACTCACTCTAAAGTGATGAAAGAAGTTTATAAATAAAAGAAATATTAATTGTTCGTTGGATTGGATTAATCAAGCCGCTTGTATCATTTAACCATTACGTTTAGTGTACTGTTATCTACAAACTGAAGTAAAGATCCAATTAAATTTTATTATTAGACTGATATTTCAAAACGTCATGTTTATTATAAACCTATATTTATAGTATACTATAGGCTATAGTTATATACAACTCCGCTCAAAAGAATCGCGCCCACCTTCATTTATGAACAAATATTAATTATTAAACATTAAGCAAAATACTTTTAACTTGAATAATATTTAGTTATATATAAATAAATTATTTTCTATTAAATTGTGTTGTTTCTTTCCAATATTTAGAAGCTGAGTATACTTTGTTTGATGGTGACATAATCTCAACATTCATGTTTGAATGCCTCTAGTTAGGAAGGCAAACTGTTGGCTAAATTAGGCTAGCATTCCTTGGTGAGAGAAAAACAATAATAAATTATTGGCTGGTTTTTTTTAAGAGATTATATAATATATTTTGTCTCTCTCTCCCCCCCAATCTTTAGGTTATGTAAGATATTTTGCCTTACTCTCTCGCCCAATCTATATGTCATGCATGGCATGTGTCGCTTCATCTACATAATAATATTAATTATCAGCTTAGGTCTACATGTTTGTATTGCTTGTTCAGGCCTATATCCAGACATTAAAAAGGAATGAGGCAGTATAAATTTTGGACACATCAATCTCCTGGGTGCCATGGCTATGCGGGAGCATAGCCTCCAAATCCGAGCATAGCATGGAAAATTTTTAGGTTTCATTACCTAGATTGCATATAAATGGGTGCTCAGATATATCATATATATATTTTTTATTTAAGAAACTACTTTCATAAGATGCACATTTTAATTTCAAAAGTAGTTTTTATTATTTTAAACAATTAAAATATAT
>JAUZND010002659.1:0-12727 GCA_034780555.1 Coelogynopora nodosa
TTTTAATAAATAATTTTAATAATCAAGTTAAATGGATATAATTTACGATAAACTTAATTTTTCTATTAATGTTGTAATTTTCAGCTCCTAATATCTTCGGCAAGTATGAAAACCCCCCTCCCACGTACGAAGGGTTAAAACCCGGTAGACTTCTTTAACGCCCATTTTTCTATAATTATGAATAAAATTATATCGGATAACAAATTTTGTTTTAATTAAAATTATTTTCATGTCAAGTTTTTAATCATAAAGCTAAATATTCTAATATAATATGTCAGTTTAAGAGCTGTTTTTCTTTGATTACTTTGTGGATTTTTAGTAATTCGTATTTAAAGTAACGTTCTATATTAAAATTTAGTGGTATAGCAATTGATAATATCATTGAACTCAATTTGGCATCTTTTCGGTCAGTTGCATAAATTGAAAACATTACTTTTAACTATTATTTTTATATCGCATTTTCTAAAATGACTATTTTGAAATATTTTGAAACTTGTGTATTTCACTCTTTATTTACTATTGTAAATGCTTCTTTTTTGGTCAGGGTTTTCACTCGTTTGATGTCTCAAGTGGATTAGCCGGGACCAGTTGTGGTTTAATTCCGCTTGGAGAGCCCTGTGTTGTCACAACTACGGGCCTTAAATGGAATTTAAGTGAGTTCGATTTTTGGTTTTGTCTCCACTGACCCAATGTTTTCAAACTGTACCTGCTTTGATTACAATGATTGTTAAATGATCCACAAAACAAAATTGAAAATAAGCGTAACTGCATTTTGACAATTGAGAATCGCAAATGTTTTAGAGAAAGTTTTGTGTTTTAGACATACTTATGCTTAATTTTATAATTAATTATTATTAATTTATAAATTAAATATTACATTCTTAAAATGTTTATGGTTATATAACAATATTTAACATACTTGAATTATCAATAAAACTTTTACTAGGTCTAATTTTTTCAATATAGTTAAGTTTGTTTCATATTGGATAGTAAAAAATTATAAATACCATTATTTTATAACAGCTAAAAATATATAATAATTCTCCATTCTAGTAAATTATCAAACAATATTTCAGTTGGCTGAAAAAATCTTTTACGAATCAATATATATATTAATATTTTTAAAAAATGAAGAATATGAGGTTCATGGTTGCAAATGCTTGATAAGATTGAATAAACAGTTCACAGTGTGGAACATTTTGTGTTCTTCTTTTATTTGTTCATAGTTACCTGATAAGAATTTATTTTAAATTAATTTTTGTTATTGTTATTATGAAGTAGATAATAGGTCGTTTCACACTTTGGTTTAAATTAGATTAGATTGAACCACGTTTAGTCAGAGACTATAATTTAAATTTCCTTGACACGAGCATGGAGACATTTTTATACAAATCTTACACAACTACAACGTTAAACCATAATACCGTTGACTATGTGCGCAACTAAAATGTACATTGAAAGTTATTCTAAATGAACTATAAAGTCGATTTGGTTATACAAAGGTTAACCATCAGTTGGTTAGACATGGATCATAAGTTAGTTAAATCATAAGGAAATTCATGATACACAGTAAGTTTGCTATTGCTAAACGTTGCTCAAATTTTGTCTCTGGTAAACTTTAATGATTAACAGTGTGCGGCAACGGAAATTTCAAATTGTAAAGGGTTGGTGAATCTACTTCACACTTTTGCTTGGTTTGTGTTAAGGTGCCACGGTCTTTTTTTAATGAATTGATTGGACTACTCAAAATGCACGATGGTTCAAATTATGTTTACGTCAAACGAAATCTAAATTAAACCTATTCTAATCTAATTTTGAAATAAGTGGCTTAATGAATCAGTAAAAGTCGTCTATACTGAAACAACAATTAGTATCGTTACAACCATCGATATCATATTGTTGAGCAATACCAACATAAAAACATTACTGCTTTGAACTTATATATCCTAATTTTAATTAATTTATTCTAAATATAAATTTTTTATACCAAATCTTCTTTCGAAAATGTATAAATTGAAATTTTATTGATTTTCAATTGTGTTAATTTAACTAACACATTTTAATGACAGAATCGCAATAAAATTTTGATTATTAAGTCTAAAGTTCGTGGCAATATATCCTAAATATATTACCTAATTAAGTAATTTCACGTTGATAAGGATTTTAGTTTTTAATTGTTCTCACATCCAATGTGTAAAATTTTTCATCGGCAAAAAAATTAGAATGTATTTTAAATAATTATAGATAATAAATGACTGCCAGTTAGCCAATTAGCACTTTGTACCTCCGATAACACATTTTCAACCAACATTAAATTATTTTGTATTTTTTATGTCAAGTAATTATAAAGTTAAATAATAATAATAATTAATTAAGTTTAATTTTACTAAATATGGAGACTGCTAAAATATTTCTACTTCTAAATTGTTTTGTTTATTTTTATTTTCAGGTAACACCTTGCTAGACTTCAAATCATGTATGTCCACATCAAATGCTTTTGATGGTAGTGGTGTTGTAACAATTTCGTCCGATAGATCCGTATTGTGGACTATGGAATACTTACCACCCAACAAAACGTCGTAATAGCTCGCCATTTGTTGTATTCTATTGTGTTATATTAGTGAAAACACTAGTTAAATGAGATCGTCTATCATTTCAATTAATTAAAATAGAATTTGCACATCCATCTTTACATACATTATAAGTAATTCTTTTAAGTTCAATGATTAAAAGTTATAATTTAAACAATTACAAATTGCTAAATAATTCGACATTTTACATTTCGAGATATCTAAAGTATTTTAGTCATAAATATATTAGCTCTTCTGGTTTTAAGAACTGTAGTCGTGGTGAATAAATGTTTCCCTTTCATTATATTTCTTTCAGTGAAGTTTCATTAGATTGCTATTTTAAAATGAGCATTATAGTTGTGTATATTTTTATTAAAGGTTGCATTCATTGTAGATGTCTTTTTATTGTAAATACGGTACGCCTATCATCCCACTTTAACGAGCTCGTATATAATGTGAATTCAGTTATGCGAGTAGTTTTGTTATGATTCCAGCAAAGTGCACCTTATATAATTACACAAACCTCATCCATAACGAGATGAGAGAAACACTACTTTAACTATTACGGGGATATTTTACAGTTGCTTATCTACCCTGTTTATATTAAAACAGCTGGGAAAATATTGAACAATTCTAGTTGAGATTTTACGAATTAATTGCTGTATTACTACTATTTTTTAAAGCAATAAAAGAGAACTTTTGTGGATATTTTCGTCTATGTAATACAGAATTCTTAAGACTGTTTAACAAATATCAAATAATGATAGAAGTGAATCTAAATATTGAAATAATGTTATTGATAAAATAGTAAAGCATTAAATTTATAATCAATTTTCAACGATTAAATAAGTTAGAACTACCAAGAGCAACAGTGTGTGTTACAAATACAACCAATAGGGTAGAAGAGCTAACTACGAAACACTATAAAAAATTCTATCATACAGGGATAGAAAATGAATGGGTTGCAGGGGTGTATAACCTTAGTTTAAAATTTAGATTTTTTCATTGTTTAACATTAATTTAAAAATTAATATTCTAACAATAATATCATTTAATAATTTTAATTCGTTTCTCATCGTATTTGTTGTATCTGGTATATTGTTTGAAGATGTCTGATCAATATGGACAAACATATTCTAAACATTTATGTTATTTTATTTAAAAAATCGGAGCGATACTGTTAATATACTTTAATCATATATCGTCACACCCTTCATAATGTTTAAAAAAAATAAAAATCGTTCATTATACAGGTTTATTTTATTATATGATCACTGAGTCAAAAATGTTATTTTGAAAGTTGTTATTATTATAAGTAATCCATTATAATAAGATTTTTGTTACATCTAAGCGAAAGAAATTACCATTTAAATTACAAAGTTTAATTAATTGAAATAAATGAGCTGTGCGCTGGTTATATTTTTATATCTAATACTGTCTAAGTTAGATAATACTATGCAAATAGTCTGAATAGTTAAATGAAAAGTTTTTATTACCAAAAAACAGTCATCGTAAACAGTATATATTTTATCATAAAAAATTATTTTATAAGTTAAAAGTGGAGTAAATACAAGATCACGTATTAATGATAATACTTTTTGTTTGGACCATATGCTTTCATTCTGATTCTGATTATTGAAGTTCGTATAATGCTTATGATATTATATTTAAACCTGAATTGCGAACCGTTTTATTTATAATTTCAAGATTTTTAATTTTGAAGTTTAATCGCTTTTTTGATTTGTTGAAATCGTTTTATGTGGAACCTCAGCTTTCATATTTCTTCACTTTTCCAACCATTTGCTATCATTAAAATTGTTGATTGGTTTATTCTAAAATAAATATTGTTTCAAACGTTTACTTTGAAATATATTATTCCATCTTAAATATGTAGGACGGTTTAGGATGGGAAAAAAATGTGTACGTTTGATATGATTATTGCGATACGTTATCACTTTTTAATTATTCTATTGGTTTGTTCGTAATAGTGTCATGCTTAAATTTTATCTGTGTCATACATTATGGTCTGTGTTTGTACTTTATTTATTTTTTTAATGTTATGTTCATAAATATTTAAAGTTCTATATCCCTGACACCTGACGCGTGTTATTTATAACAATATTTATATTTGTGTAATAAATGGATTTTTAAAGTTTATATTCAACTATCTGTTTTTGTGATTAATAACAACCATACAAACTATTATGAACTATATAATTCTGAATGATGTTAACTAATTACTGTTTCAATATTTATAATACTTACTGTATATATTATCCATTAGGCTTAGAGAGACATACAATATATTGTACGGTCACCGCATCTTGTTAACATTTTTATGAATATATATAAATTAGTTAAATATAGTACACTTTAACTGTTTTAGGACAGATAAAACTATAATCTCATTAGATTATACTACGTAGTTATTCTAGATTTTTTCATTATCCAAATGTATTCTATATTTCTATAGAAACTCAGTTAACTTAAAGTAGTGTGTTCTTTTTCTTTTCATATTCTTTTAAATTGTTAAACTATTTAGTCTATGTGGATCTAGAACTTCATAATATTATTTCAGATTTATTTGTTTGAGACTTTTTTGAAAAATCTTTGCATTGCACAAATTTGCATTGTACCATGTGCTCAGTTTTTATAATTATTATTATTGTACACTACCATTTTCATTCATTTTTAAAATATATTTTTATACAATAAATTTTTATTTTTAGCTAAATTAATGTAGATTTAAATATTTTATAAATATTTCATAAATATTTTACAACTATGTATATCTGATGGCCTAATTTCGTTGAAATAATTATTAGTTTAAACTCTCTGAAACTGTTTACTGCATATATTGATATGCTGTAGTATTTATTAAATTTTTAACTAATTAAGATCACTGCAGCCAGCTAATCTCAATTTATAAAAAATCAAAAATTCTAGTTAATAATAACCTAGTAGTATATCTTTTTCATTGCTATTTTTGATTAATATTTATTTAAAATATACTATTCAAAGATATATTACATTTTTATTTATCGAGCACAACCAATCACAAAATTTATCCTGGATCACTATTACCTAATAATATGTTAATTATGAAAAAGAGTATAATCATACTATAAAGATTGAAGGAACTAAATAATTTTTCTCTTCAACCGATGCTCGTTAAATATAATGTTTAGAAATAGATAAGTAAAAAAAGTATATGTGTATCGCAAATAATATAAAAATGATAAAAAATAATAGATACACAAAAATGTGTAATGGAAATGGCCGTGGTTAAGACGCTGGTTTGTGGCTGCCGAGGGTGTTGTCTCGTAACAGGTTCGAACCCGCTCTCGGACTCGCCCGTTTCTGGCTAACAGCTGTGTTAGTCGAGTGTATTCGACCCTAATTGTTTCGTGCTGCTTGAAAAATACTGGTGTGCTATCATAAGATAGAATATTAAACTTACGAACATTAAATAAAGCAAAAACCATATTATTTGAACTGAGCAAAAAATTAATAGAGCGAAAACATGCAATTCATATAGCCAAAAATGAGCGAACACTTCAAAATCTAGCTGAATAATTGATTGATTACTGACTCTCTCAATTTAATCTTCGCTCAATTTAAACTTCGCTACATTAAACTTAATTTAAACACAATCGAATTTTTTGGGAGATTAGTGTCATTTAATTTTAGACATTTTTAATGAAGTATATAATCAAAAGTTATGTCTTTTATTCATCTCGTCACGTCACCAGCCAAATCGACCCGCCGAGTCGATTTTTATTAAAAGCAACATCCGAAATAATTAAAACGATGACGGTCACACTTAATCCAACTCACAATTACTAGTAATTATAATGCCCATACTTAATAATAATAATATATTTCTGGGCAAAATCATAATAGTAGTACAAAAAAAATTAATTTATGCATAAATACTCAAATAAAAGGTAGACTTGCAGACGCCCCTGGGGTACACATATTATTTGAACACTCAAATTGAAACATAAATATATATATACCTACTTGTTTAATATTCTCTACAATACGAAACTTCTCAAAAGCAGCTAGATCTGATGTAACAAATTTGTATATGACTTAGTTCAATAGTAGTTGTCTGAAAGGATTTTATTATGGGCTGCTAATAATAATATATTACGGTATGTACTGCTGCGAAGTTGAAATATTTACATTATAAATTAGCTGCAATCTATTGCATCTGAGGTCAATAAGACACAAGCTTGTCGCTTTGCTCTATATTCTTTGCACGTAACAGTAATTTAAAGAGATTTAGATTCTGACTTTGATAATTGTATAAATATTTAGACATGCAAGTGATCTGTGATTTGGGCAAGCGGAACTTATACAGAAAACAAGAGAACCAAAAAAACAGATATACATAAAATTTAGATATCTACTTACGTGTGTGATCTTCAAATGAAGCTCGACATTGTTCACATTTATAAATGCTACAAATGTGATAATTTCAGTTTGACTCTGACCTAAAACGAATGTACTATATTTACTTATAATCATAATCAATCAAAATAAATATACGGTGGGCTATTTGGAAAGTTGAATATTTAGGTAAATTACACAAAGTTTAACACATGCAAAACATAGCTAGTCACTCAATTTTTTAATCTGAAGGAATTAAAGAATTTGTAGGTATTTATATTCTATAAAATATTCTATATTCTTTTATCACAAATGTTCTAAATAAAAATTTTAAACAATCATCAAGTAAATATATTTAAATAACATAACTTAACCTATTACCAATGAATATAGAATATAAGCCATAATTTAAGTATATTATATTCTTTGAGTACCACTTAATAGATCATATAAGATCAAAATCACTCTTGCACTTGGAGTAGTCCAATTATACATTACAAATATATTTTAGCAAAGTATTACACCTGCTTTCTGCCTAAATATTTAATTCAATTAAAAATATTAATTAAAAATATTAATTATAAAAATTAATTATTTACATAAAATTATAAATTAAATAAATTTAACAATATGTGTCAGCAGAAATAGAAATATATAGAAAATTTGTAATACAATTTTTGATCGACATATTTCCATATTAATATAAAGATACTGATAATTATGTTAACTATTGCTCTTATAGTAAAAGTTAAAGGATACAATCATAATTTAATCAGAAACACAGAATTATCACTCATTAAATTATATTTATTGTATCTTTTAACCATTTTAATGTATACTATTTTTTAATTGAAACTTTACCTCTTTAACAGAATCTGTACCTCAATTAGGTTAATATTGATGAATAAATTGAATTTAAATTACTTAATTGTACATAATTATTATTAAAAATTTGTAATAAGCAAACATTTGACAGTCGAAGAATTATGTCTTTACTTGAATTTCTGGAATCAATGGACATAGATGATCTGTTTATCAGTAATTACGAGTTGCCAGATGGGCCTATACCAAATGAAAAGCCCAAGTAGGCGCCACCCAACATCATCAACAGCTAGCAATAACCACTACATTCAAACGGCATGGAGCCTCCATTAAATGATGATGATGTGGAAATGGTGTGCAAGAAATTAAGTGCACCAGGAACACTAAATCAAAGTAGGGCAATTAGTCTTGTAATTTTTCATGGCCGTCTCAGAAGGCTAATATTAGATGCATATAGGACACAATCAACATAATAAATCCAAAAGTTTGCCACAGTCCGTCAAAAAACCGACTGATATGTCTATCGTCTGAAAATGATTCTGACTGCCAAAGGATTGAGACTTCGCATATGTTAAACTAAAACCGGGCGCCTCGCTTAACAAGAAACACATAATAATGAAGGCAGAGGAAAACTATTTTCTGAATACAACCGATGGTGAGTGAATTGTATTTGTTGTAAATATAATAATGTTATTGTTTCATGAATTATAGTCTTATTCTAACCCAGAAGGCAACAATCGCTTTTAGAAGAGAAGTCTATTTAGTTAGTTGGGGTAGAAAATTTTGTGTCACGTAAAGGTCAGGGACCCCGAAGACCTCACTGGATGTTTACTAGACATCCAGACTTTGACGTCCACAGGACGTCGAATAAAGATTAAGGATCCGCGCGACCTCCCTGGATGTCCAGAGACATCCATGGGATGTAAGCTTGTTTTCTTGATAGTAAAGCTGTAATATATTTGGGAATGAGAATTGCAACAATAATAGATTGTTTTTAACACATATATTATATATGCCGAATGTCAACATATATAGCTACGCTATTCAATATTGAGTAAAGATTCAATATTTAAACGTATAAATACAGAAAAAAATAACAAGATAATATTACTTTCTGCATTTATTATAATAATGAACAATAAAAATTTGGTGATGTTGTCATTTTGCAAATAAAATTTCATATACCGTATATTCACCGCATTAAGTAATATATATTATATATATCACAATTATCATTATTCCATTGAACGTGGTAACTATATTTAACATAATTTTGAAACAATGCATTTTGGGTAGAGGGTAGGGTACTGCAGAATATAGTCATTTTTAGGTGGGTTAGTTGTAGAGTGACATATTGATACAGTGGGAAGGGAAGGTTAAAATCCCTTTTGTGTGACGAAATTTTACGACAACACTTTCCTTATTAACTTGAACTTTGGCATTTTCAAAATATAATATATTTTTATAAATTTTCATGTTTAGAAATGTATTTTTTAGTAAGACTAAATCTAAAGAGATTTAGGTTCTGACTTTGATAATTGTATAAATATTTAGACATGCAAGTGATCTGTGATTTTGCAAGCGGAACTTGTACAGAAAACCAAGAGAACCCATATAGGAACCAGATATACATACAATTTATATTTAAATAAATATTTATAATATTATAATTAATTTTATAATATTTATTAATTTGGTGTTCTTTTAAAACACCATGCTTGCAGTTTATATTATGTGTTTAGGTGATATTTTTGACGTTGTTTGAGTAAGGTATACTTAAAATTGCAAGGACTTTTTTGATTGCAAACCATATTAATAATAATTATCTCAAATAATTTCAGTTATTTAGAGAAATTAGTCTAATATGTATATTTTTGAAGGAAATATTAGCCTTTTTGCAAAAATAGTATGCGCTTTTTTATGGTACAAATTAAAATAATCTATTATTATTTTATTGGTATATATAGTTTACATAACGTTGAAGTAAAAGTTCAAAAATTTAATCGAAGAACATTATTTTAGTCATATATTTAAATATAATTGGTATATTTAAATTTACTTGTTTACAAAAAGAGCTAAAGATAAACCACATTATATGAATAAACGGAAAATATGATAACAGCTATGTATTACCTTGTTCTAGAATAGATTAGTATACATAACAGTTTATATTTTGTTTAATTCTTAAAAGAGGGTATTTTTTAAATTAAATTGCGTTTTAATTTATAAATTGTTTTGCCAAAAAGTTGCGGATAATTCACCTTTGTCGATTTGGTTTCGGTTTTCCTTGTTACTTTTCTTGTAAGTTGTGTTAGTTTTTTGACTATATGTTTCATGCTGTACTATTAATTATTAGTTCATTATATAAAATAAATTCATTATAATTACTAGTAGTTCTTATGACGTTAAACTTACTACTACTTTTAGTGTAAATTGTATGTCACCATATCACATATATACTGACGTATGCATATACACATGTTGGCGACCAGTTAGGGACCTAACAAAGTTCGGGACTTCACATTCTATGGTTATTATTTGGTTATGTTTCGCTTTCAGTTTTTGGCGTATTACTTTAATTAAATCAGCCGCCATATTCAGATAGTAACCACATTTAAATAACATCTTTTTAAAGCAGACAACGTTTTAGATACATTCAAAAGTGCCCAACTAGTTGGCCCAGTTAGGGACCTTTCAAGTTCGGGACTTCACTATTATGGAAAGTAACCATATTTAAATAACATCGATTTAAAGTGCATCATTTAGATACATTTAAACTGTATGCTGTAAAAAACATTGAACTACATGAGATATATAAGAAAAAGTCCCCAACTGTTGGGGACTTTTTCTTATATATCTCATGTAGTTCAATGTTTTTTAAAATGTGATCTTACTGACTTTAATTTAGCACGTATTAAATTCAGAAGTGTGAATGAAGTGAAATAAATATGCTTGTTCTGCAAAATATATTACTGGCTATCAATATATGTTAAAAATTAGCCAATAGGAACGATCCAAATAACATAAATAAGACATTATAAATAGAATGTCTATATTAATATTATTATTTGAGACATATAAGAAAGTTCAAATTAAACATAGAGTTTGATAATATCAATTTGAGGCAAGTATATTTATATATACTTTTTCATTAAAAAAACATAATATACATTTTTTTAATATTCCTTTTTTCATGATATTTTGTTTAATAAAATCTTAATGGTTGATAAATCTTAATAAATAAATATTAAATTAGTAAATAAATCTTAATCCAACTGTTGGGGACTTTTTCTTATATATCTCATGTAGTTCAATGTTTTTTACGGCATACAGTTTAAATGTATCTAAATGATGCACTTTAAATCGATATTATTTAAATATGGTTACTTTCCATAATAGTGAAGTCCCGAACTTGAAAGGTCCCTAACTGGGCCGACTATTTGGGCACTTTTGAATGTATCTAAAACATTTTCTGCTTTAAAAAGATGTTATTTAAATGTGGTTACTATCTGAATATGGCGGCTGATTTAATTAAAGTAATATGCCAAAAACTGAAAACGAAACATAACCAAATAATAACCGTAGTATGTGAAGTCCCAAACTTTGAAAGGTCCCTAACTGGTCGCCAACTAGATCGACCAGTTAGGGACCTCTCGAAGTTTGGGACTTTTTGAGGTCCTGAACTGGTCGACCAGTTGGGGACCTTGAAAAAGTCTCTAACTGGTCAGCCCAGTCCCCAAACTTTGTTAGGTCTCTAACTGGTCACCAACATATACAATGCAGACAACTACACCTTTTAATTAATGGTATTTTAATTATCACAATGAATTTATTTAGCATATTAAAAGCAATAATGAATAAATCTTCAGGTCAGAGGTTACACAAACAGACATTTAGGCCAATATACAAGCCATCTTATAACATTTATACTTGACATTCTGGAATAATGATATGTGCACTATACTTAATACATACTGTCTTTACTTTATATATAAACATTTAGGAACTTGCTTACATATTAATGGGTTTGGAGGTTACACTTTTAAAAAATCTCATGGATTTTTATTGATTAACTTTATCTGAAACTCACATGGATTACAATAAGTAATTTAAAGCATATTATTCCTGTAAAGATCATCTTCATTTTGCGAAACATAATGCATATTTAATTTTTAGCAATGTTTGCACATTTCTGGAAGTAATAATATATTCCAGGTCGGAGGTTACATGAAAGTTGGAGACACAACTAAAGTTTAAAAAAATAATGATTTAAATATTCTTTAAAACTTTTGGTGAGTTTTCATATGTAGAAAATTTTGTTTTTATCTGACCAGACATCAATTAAACTTAGCTTTTCATGTATCCTTGTTTCTATTTAATTTTCTAAAGTGCATTTAGCTTTGGCGACACATCAAATTAGCCCTTTTGGGCACATAAATGATGTCAGTTATTAATTTTTTGAGGTAGCTACACTATTAGTCTACAAAATAAATGTGTTTGTGTCTAAAGTGTTTTATATCCATCATGTTATGAGATGGTGACACCAAAAACAGCCATTTAAAAAATGTCCCTCTTACTTTATTAAAATTAAATGCTTATCTATCTTTACAAGCAATAAGATATTAGAAATAACAACTATATAATTCAAAATCCATATATATTATGTAGGTAATGTATAAAATACAAAATAGACATGCATTTATAAGAGGCTAGGTCCTTGCTCTAAAGAATTAATAAGTATACCAAATAGACAAGCATTTATAAAAGGCTAGGTCCTCACTCTTATATCACGCTATATATCGCGCTATGCTGATGATACAGCCTTGATCGCTGAGACAGAGGACAGTCTGCAAATGTTAGTCAATGAAGTAAAAAGGAACAGTGAATCAAGAGGATTAAGAATGAATGTTAAAAAGACCAAGACTATGTTGGTAACAAGA
>JAUZND010002660.1:0-12726 GCA_034780555.1 Coelogynopora nodosa
TATTTGATTTAAATATGTGGTCATTTAATAAACATTCAATATATTTGATTTAAATATGTGGTCATTTAATAAACATTCAATATATTTGATTTAAATATGTGGTCATTTAATAAACATTTAATATATCTGAAAATAATATTAATCACTCAAAAATTACATACATAAATTATTATTTTATCATACTGCTTATGTACTTTACTTTTAATTTAATATAGTTTACATTTTATGTATTTAATTTTCTGTTTACCATGATTAACGTTAATTGAACATTTATTTAAAAACGGAAAGTTTAGGATATTTCACAAATTTATAAATTAACTGAAACTTGCTTTGCTTATTAATTAACACCTTGCAAATTTTTAACAAAATAGGAGGCGGGTCTAATTTTTCTTATGAAGGGGACACAACCACCGTTGCGTTAGGCGTACAGAGTCAGACCCAAAACCGTTTAATGCCAAATTAAGCACATTTTTACAGTGCCAATGTTTATCTCATTTAGTCGCTTTACATCCTCAAGGATGGCTGGTTTCGTCTCTGAAGATTATATTAAGATTGTGGAATGTCCTGGTATGATCAGCATAATTTTTAGATTTATTTATATTTTTTGCTAAGATCAGGGTAAAATATAAATATAATATCGTATTTTTTTCAAAAATCTTTAACTTCATAAAAATAGGCACGATATATTAATTTTTTGTTCTTGGCATTCCAAGAAAATGTAGTTTATCGATATATTATCATGAAATTTAATATATTGTCTTGATGTTACTGTATTCAAATTGCTTTTTTTGTGATTTATTCGGTGTTTTTAATAAGTACTACTTGCAATCCGGTCGTCAGTAGTAAGAGTAGTACTCTGTCTTTTTACTGACAAAGTGGCTTAATAATAACCTTCTCTACCCCACCCCACCCAACCGCCGCAGATCATCCTGAGCCAGCACGAGAGTCAGAGCTTCTGGCAGCAGAACGACTACAAGACCTTCAGTCCGAGCACAGATTGGGACACACTGGACTACCTGAACGGTGTTGCTATCATGGAGCCACCGGTCCAGTCCTTCATCTGCTTCCCTAGGGACGGCCAGTCGTTGCCGGATGAGGGGGAGGTCCTGGTCAAGGGGTGAGTGGAGTTGCTGGGATGTGTACTGTAGGTTCCGTGTTCTCATGGAGTTCATCTGCTCTCCATATCCGTGGCACTCCTTGAATACGCTTTAATTTAAGGGGCATCTTTGACTGAAAACTTCTTGATTGCATAAGTAGTTTGTTTGATTAAATTATTTATTATTATATATATTATTATTATATTATATATTATTATTATATAGTAAATGAACACATTCAGTTCAAATCCTCAACATCACCACAAAACAAATTAAAAATGAAGAACCAGAAATTATCAAAGCTACTGTGAAATAAGAAACATAATTTCATAATTATATCAGGAATGGTTTAAAGGAAAAACCAACATTCATGACTAAACTCAGAAAGGTCAAACAAAAAGAATGAGTTTTCATCAAACCACAAATATTATTTATAAAAAAAAATTACAATCCAAACATAGCCTGTACTCTATGTAAAACAGGCCTGGAGTGATAAGGTGGCACGTCAAACCTTTGGATTTAAAAGACAGTCTGTTAAATCCAAAAAGCAGAATAGGGACAGGCCGAATCATATAGAAAACATGTGTAACAACAGATATTTATAATAAAAAAGGGAAGAAAAGATGACTAAAAAATGGTGCGGGACTTTGGACTCTCAAAGTAGTCTTAAATTTTGCTAGTTAAATTAACGGACTATCTTTGAAATCTCTTCAATTTCACAAATATATTCGATGATATCCACGAACACACTGACAAATCTGAATTAAAACAACTTTTTAATAATTACTTTCAATACTATAAAAAATGTAACTATTTTTATAATTGAAATAACCTTCGATTTAGATTGTTGAACACTCTTCAAGTTTGCAGTTGGTTGCATTACTAAATATTTAGACTATATACGCTATATTCTAAATTTTGTTTTGATATTTGTTGTTTGGAATGGTGTGAATCTTTGTTTGACTGATGTTCAGACCAGATTGTGCTCCCGTATCAAACAAAATTATATTATTAGAGTAATGAGTAAAAATTCTTACTGCATAAACTTTGAAATATAATTTGAATTTTGCAGCAGCTGTTACTTTTTCCCAACCAGAGAGTAATGAATGGTACCACTTTAATACATTCTAATAACGTCGTCCTTCGGCGCCTAATAATCCGGTCAGGTACGCCTGGAGTGGGGGCGGTCGGGGGATCTTGCGGGTCGAGGTGTCTGCCGATGACGGGGAGACCTGGCATCTGGCCCAGCTGAGGCCATCCAATCAGAGCGTCGAGGAGGGGGAGCCGATCGATCGAGATGCGGTCAATCACCGGATGAGGGGGCAGTGGGGGTGGACCCTGTGGGAGGTGGACCTACCGCTCCCAGCTGGACATGATGGCAGAGGTTGGTCGCTTTGTACTTTTGAGGGGTGACTGCCGTTTCTAAATGTTGGAAAATATCGTTTAATGTGACTTTCAGGGATGTGATTTTTCCGTTTTTAGACGGAAATCCGTTTTTTAGATTTTTTTATAATTTTTTCAAATAGTCCAAAAATGTATATTTTATAATATCATTATCATTTATAATAATGATACTTATAAATGTTATTATATTGTTTTCTAATGACATTGTTACCCTAAAATAGCAAACTATGACTTAATTTCTTTTACTCAATAATGATTTTAGATGCATTTAGCTGCATTCTAGGTTCTAAAACCCCAAAAAAAGTCTCGCTTTATGGGCTTACGCTCAGGGACCACTTTTGACCCCTTGAAATATACTTCCGTTTTTTTACATTTTGCAATCACATCCCTGAACCTATCTTGTTATATTCTATGGTATAGTCAGTTTGTCTAGCGCTTCTTTGTTTTCATTTATTTTACATATTTTGTTTCTATTTGGCCTATTATATAAATATAAAGTCCCCCTATATTATAGACTTCATTCCAATATGTGTAATATTATATGAATAATGTGTTATAATCGATTAAAATAGATGTATTCAAATATTTTATCAAATAAATCGTTCCTAAGTAGTCGAAAATATTATAATATGCAGAGGCTACCCGTTTCTTTTGTTTCTTAAACCGTCGGAACATTTAGTGAAGAACTATTAAAAATCTGCTTACATTTAGTATATTAGTAACTTGATTATTAACTTCAAGGTTAACTCTCTCTCTCTCCCACTCTTCCCCACCTGTTCCAGTGGAAATACTGTGCAAAGCAGTCGACACCTCGCAGAACACTCAGCCAGAGTCCTACAAGGGGACCTGGAATGTCCGGGGTCTCCTGGCCAACGCCTGGCACAGAATCAATGTTCGCTTGACCGACACCGACTAGAGACTGTGGAGACGCAAATAAATGCGGACAACTGGCTGTTTTATCGATTTGTATTATTATAGTTCATTTCAAGATGTTTTGTCTGTTGTTATATAATGTATACTGAGTGACTGATAACTAATGAATATATGGTGACGATTAATTGCCAGGTAATTGATTGTAATTTCTAATGTTGCATTATTTATATAAGGTATAATATTGTAGCTTGTTTTTAATCTTAAATAAATGCCTAAATAAATTCATTGCAGTTTTTTCGCTTTTTGTTATGATCATATTTTTCGAGGTCGCTATAACATTATATATGTATTATACGCAGGTTCAAGTATAGAGAATATTTAATATTATGTAAACAGGTTCTATATGTTGTCTAAACACAAGTATGCTATGCGCAAAGGGGAATTTAAAGTAACTTATAATGTTATAGTTAGAGCAGTGAAAATATTATGTTAGAAGCGATTCCATTTTATCATAATTACATAATTGGATAAATAGTACATTAGCTAAAGCAGAAAATTAATTCTAATACTTATCAGTTACTTTTGAAATAGGACTAAAGGGGTTTGTCTATTACTGTAATATTGATACTCTAATATTAATTTAATCCAAATAATTAATATACATATTATTAATAATAAATGTAACTTTTATTGACTGACCTCAAACAACTCATTATTTATAACCTTTAATTTACACATTTTATAGACCTCATTAGATGGACCGGTGACACTAGAAAACTAAATAAATGAACCTTTGTAATGTTTATTTACAGTCTCGCACATTTATAAATCGATTATATTAAATTGTTGAAGTAATCGCAAACATTGCTGAATAAAATTTCAGTAAACTGTTTTTTACATATTAATTTTTAGTACTGTTTTCATAACATCCGTAATTTAAAAACAAAATTTCACGGCATGTCGTCCAAAAGGTTTGAACACAAATCCTTAGCTGTTGATAAAATTAGATATCTTATTTGAAAACAACCACCATATTTTGACTCATTATATTTTTGACCCACGTCACGATTACTAAATGCACGCTATTACCGAAACATGCATATATTAGAGTTCTCTTCAGCACTACAAATAACTAATTAGCTTGTGTATAATCATTTAAACATATACATAATCTGTATCTCATTTGCATTATAAAAAGCCACGTATAGGGGCAAACAATCTTTTTCAAAAATATTTTCATTCGAATTTATTTAGAATTACCAGTCTCTACAACCATCGCTCACGTCCATCGTTCGATTTAAATGGGAGCATTCTTGTATATTATATAGTTCCTAACTGAAACATAATTTCTTTAGAATTTATTTTTTTATATTAAATTCAATAAACCGAGGAAATACAACAAACTTTATAGTAATAATATTTATAAATAATTTATTGAAATAAACAATTACTAAGTAAGCAAGTAATAACGATAAATGGTAAAATTAGCCAAAATATCATATATTATAATATATTTAATTACCATGCAAAGAAAAGTAATAATAAATAATTAAAATAAATGTACATTGCAGCGGTGATCAGTTATAACTTGGAAAAGTGTAAGAATCATCATAGATACAATAATAACATTACAATAACTTAATCAATAAGTAGTAATTAATAAATCCTAGGTTAACAAAGTTTAAATTATCATGAGCATCCGCACAGTAGACCACGTTAAAGGGTGAATATATCTTAAAATGCACTTTTTCACACGTAATAATACGCAGATGTGTAGACTACCAACATGGTAATAGTGTAACAAAATTGAAATCAGAGTAACAAGATAAAAACAGGTTGACTAGATTATCAGTGAAGTAATTCATGAAACAATTAATAAAACAGCAGACAAATAACAAAGACACTAATGGAAATAAAGTCAAATGGAAAAATATTAAAATAAAGGTATTCTGTATTGCAGCTCTTTTTAACAAAGTTTCTAAAATGTCAATAGTTCTCAAAATAACAATTTAGGCAATAATTAGATTATGTATGTTTATATCATATTTTATAGGACCCATTTATTAATTAAAAGAGAATATTAGAAAATTAATAAAACAAATGGCGAAGTGTGTTTACCTGCAGCAGTATTCCTTAACAGGGAAAAGTGAATACTTGATACAGATACTTGATACATCTTATCGTAAACAATAAGACTCACTTGCTCGGTGCACATAGTTTACAACGAAGAATTACCTTATTCATTTACTGTAAAATAAATGTAACTACAAATAAATGTAAAACTTATAGACAGCCATATCTTAATCGATCTGACAACATGTCGGCAGGAAGGTGCAGCGTTACTAAATCTTCGCTGACCAACAGTTGTTAGTACAACAAGTATTGATAAATTTATAATTTAAAAAAAGGAATAAAGTCAGTACGAAAGTAAAGAAAAAAAGGTGGACAGGTAGACCCGAAGAAACAATTACTAATCATGGTTTGAGTATACTATTGTATATCCTACTATTAATATATTAAGCAAGGGATAGAGAAAATACAATGAAAGAAGCTGGGTTACTCAGTGGAAGCTGTAGGTCAATATGATCTCAGCTCGAGTTTGTCAATACACGTCTTGTGATATTAACATCGACATAATATATTTTTATTGTAATCAGTATTAATAGAAATAGTTTTACACTATTTTTCTACTGTACTCCTCAACATTAAAAAGTAGTATAATTATTCATTAAAGACAAAATGCGATTTAAAAATTAAAACGAAAAAGAATATCATAAAATGTTCAAAAATCGCTCGTCAGACAGAAACAGAGAGAGTTGGTTTATTATTTCCAGTATAGGTACCCTACTGAGTCTGAAACCAAGGGGTTCGACGAGACCATCGAATTTGTACCCCCGAATCTACGCGTATTTTGATCGAAGAGGCGACAGCCGCGTGAACAGTCTCCACAACCGACTGCATCAGATTCTGCGCGTTGCCAACGATCATATCGGTCGCTTCCAGGTCCTCGTCCGTTCCTAGAAAGAGTGCAGTGCTGTGTAGTGCCATAGAGTCAAGAGCGCTGATTTATGATCAATTGTTATCACTCGAAAATAGTATTTTTATGCTAAAAACAAAATTTGAATATTAAATGCAAAAATGTTCTATAAAATAAAACATCAATTTTTTTTTAAAGTATTTAATAAATAACAATAAGGAATATTCATCGGAAACATAATCTGGATAATAACAATAAGTAGCAAAAAATCCGTATTTTTTAAATGAATAACTAAGATTAACAGTCTTATTAAAAGTTCCAATTATTTAATCAAAAACACAATATAACTAATTATGAACAATTAAACCGTCCCCTATTTATTTTTAAAATAAAACGGAACCTAACAGCTAAAAATTTAACCCAAAAAACCCAATAATGAATAATATACGTAGTTTATAATATGTGATATTATATAATATCATAATAGAGTAAATAATACAACCTCATGCTGCAATAATGCATAACAAGCACCTTTCAAGTACAACAAATAACAGTTACCAATAATATCGATAGAAATAATCATTCATCTTACTAGGAAGGCATACACATAGTAAAGCATCTGAAAGTTATATAGACATTTATTCAAGCTAATATTATATAAATATTATGAGTTGCTGATGTGTATGATAAATATTTAGTTCTTTTATATAGTCTGTCAAAAAATTATATGACAATAATATTATATTGTTTCAATATATCTTTTATGTTTCAACATAATATTTTTTACAGTGAAATTAGTAAAAATCACTTCAAAGTTACCTTTCAAAGCAAATTTACAATCTGCTATCGATTTACATTTCAAAAATACGATAATTATTACAATTAACTTGATTGGCGTTAGTTATTTATACTAAATTCATAATATAAGGAGGTATTGTCACATTATAATGGAAGATGACTGGAAGATGCTCAAGCTAATGTCAAACTTACTCTTTCCACGTTTTTTCCCTGCAGCATGCAAACATTACACAAAAAAGAAAAAAACTTATCATTATAAACCAAACAGAAAAAAAACAACATTCAAAACTTCTAAAACAAGTCGTGACACTGAAGCAATGAGTAAGATAGATTGAGTAGATTAGAATACACTTAAGCGACTGGTTAGTTTGTTAAGAGTTAGTAAGTAGTATTAATTGAATTTTAAAGTAGGTAACCTTTACCAAGATTATTAAATAACACATTTCAGAAATCAACAAATTACTGTGAAAAAAGCTTATTACTTTGTAAGAAATCTATTTATTATCTAAACAGATATTAATTTGTTTGTGATGAAACTTATAAAATAATCAAAATTTATTATTCAATTAGTTGCCTGTACCGTTATCGATATTGAATTTTTTTAGTAATATGAATGAATACAACATATTAAACGAAAAAGCGCGTTCATATTTGGAATAATTAAATGTTTCTTATTAAAACCATCGAATATGTTTTTTTTATTATTTATTTATATTACATTTATAAATCTTAATTATTTTATTTCTTACTTAACATTTTCCATTTAACAGAGATCATTCATTTCCTTATATTGTAATGCCTCCAAACAGGCATTGTAACATAACACAACAGCAGACAATGGCTTCTAGTTCATTCTGTTACCTTCAATGACTGTAGAGGCTTCCATATCATCATCAACTAAGCTCTCTTTAAATATTAACAAAAGAAGGGAAACTAGATTACCAAGCTGCATTCATTATATTATTAAAAATATAATATGTCTCATATTGGTTAGAATAGACAAAATAACTATACTGAAATTATACAGAATTATACTTTTAAATTATATATTTAATATATTTATTTAATTAATATTTATTTAATAATATTTAATTTATAATAAATTAATATTTTTAAATTATAATTACACAGAATTTTTTTTATAATAATATTAATGAATAGAAAAAGTTAGGGTTATTATTTGTTTCGATGTGAAAATATTATGTTTATTTTTTACATTTTATTCACAATTATAATCTCATTATAATATACTGCTACAATAATTATAATCACAACTATGTCAAAGACAACAGTGAACAAATACACTACAATTTCTTAGAATATCTCGTTAGGAAATGGATATCATTTAGGATTTTAAACTGCTGATGAAATAATAATATAGACGCAAGCTTAACCATCCTGATAAACACCAATATAACTCAATAAATATAATGACATTACATTATAATGCAATAGAGGTTACAGCTAGCGAAGTGAGTAACTCACTAACCAGATTTACTATTTAGAAATAATGGGATTTGTAAAGAAGATATCCACTTCACAATAAATATTACGGGCGTAAAACTTTGGTCAGAAAAGGAAGCAATGTGTTACCGTTACCCTGTGATCCACCGATCATGGTGGCCTTCACGGTGGAGAGAATGTTGAGTTGAGTAGCTATTGTGGGGATTCGTTCACAGGATTGTAGGAGATTCTGTGGACAAAAGGGTGTTAGTATCACTGTAAATAAGATATTGTTAGCCAGACATTCATATTGACAATAAAATTAATAAATGGGCAGTAAGTAATTGGTATATTTTGATCTTAAATGTTGTTAGTAGCATTATTAACTATTGCACACACTGATCATGTTAGTTAACTTACTTAATTACAAAATGTGACACTATTAATATTTGACCATAAATAAGCGAATACCGTAACAACACTGCTAATGACATTTCAAAAAGTTCGAAAAGAAAGCATTTTGCGCATAACAATAGATATTTGAAAGAATAGAAAGCGACGGCAGAATTTCAAATCAAAACTTGGTTTCAAAACCATAGAAAGTTTTCTGATGACGTCATAGGCTATATCTAGATGTTGACTCGACATAATGTAGTATTTTCTGAAATTCAGTCATCACTCTAAAATTATTTAACACTATAACCATGTGAAATTAAGTAATACGTTGATTACATTTAATTAAAAACAGCTCAATATCATAATATAGGTCCATGATTACAATACTTAACAATTTTGAAATGTATATAATAGATATGAAAATCACTCCTGCTTTTTTAATGGTTTATGGTGAGATAACGTATTCTGATGACGTGGTAGGCTACTCAAAAATATTGACTTGAGATAAAATGCCACTAGACTACCCAAGGCAAACCCTACCGCACAACTTCACAACTCTTACGTCTAAACAAATACCAAATTTTTCACCCCACAACTTCAAATACATGCCCAGCCCGCTGTTTAACGACACACTAACCGCACACCCATACTGACCTCTACACCAAACTCTCCATGTGCAAAAAAATACCGCGTATTATTTTATTAATCATACGAATTTACTATCTGAGATTTATATCCTTCGTATAAGTTCAATTGAGAAACTAAGCTAAGAAACAGTGTCTTAAAACTGTAAAATAGCCCATAATCTCCAGAACAATGACTAACCCGCTCTGCAGTACAATCTACCCTCACCGTTCTCATCCGCTTATCTGTACAGTCTCTGGCCAACTGTTTGGCGCACCCAGTCACCCCGTCGGATGCGTCGGCAATTGACCTCGCGATATCGATCAGGTCCTTCTTAGTGCCCCATTCACCGCTGCACCACGTGAGGGGGGGAGAAAGGCAATACAATGGGGTGCGATGAGACTATGACTGGGGTCGAGCAATGCAGGTCCGGCCGTAAACATTGGTTTTAAATGTTACTGAACTATTAATAGAGGATATGTTAACGATGTTTGGGTTTATTGTCCATTCCAGTCATATTAACTATAAATAATTCAGGATGAACATTGTTTGTTTTTAAATGTTTATAAATTAAAAAGAAGGGAACAAATTGTACAATTAAAATTTGTGATAATGAATACCAACCCCTAATATATTTATTGTACGTAATAATAAAAAACGTAAAAATTATGACCCATAGAAAACAAGCAGCAGTAATGATAATACAAAATACAATAAACAAAAATTAGTTTTTCATCTACAGGAATAGTTAAATGTCTACGTCATAAAAGAAATTTAACAAAAACCACTACATGCACTGTAAAAAGGAAACACTTTCAAAAAGTGTGATATTCAAAAGATGCCCAAGAGGCCCTATGGCTATACAGTGGAATCCTTTTCCATTAACACAGTTTCCCCTTTAGTTTATTACTAGACCATGTGTTAAAAGGTACAGAGAAGCAATAAAAAACCACTGCGCAAGGAAGCAAACACCCTTAAGACTCCAAGACTGATTTACACACTCACGGTACATTAATAATAAAAACTATGGTGTGGCTGTGAGGAGCGGTCTCACTGAAGAGAGGCTAAACATCGCTTCATAATGTGATATATCGATCGGACTTATCAAATAAATTATTATCAGGCATGAAAGATGACCAAATAAAAATGCTGGAAATCACACACAGACGTCTGCAAAATGATGCCTATCCCTATCACCCGCATTCACCGTTAGTTTATCATATTTAAATGATTCATATAACAAATAAAATTCCAAAAAAGCCGAAGAAATCTAAGTCTATATTGTATTCTACATAGTATGTACTATAAAATTATTACATAAAAATATTCTGATTCAGAAATAATATTGTAAACTATAATACAAATCGATACGGAAAAGTATTAGATTTTATTTAAAGTATCGATTTCCAGCAACATTTTCTAAAATAGTAGTTATAAGTGAATTCACTAACAATCCCATTACTTCTTTACCACATTTTCAATGTTCTCAATGTTACATGAACAACGTAAAAGAGCAATCATTAATATATATTAATGCGTATCATTAGTCACAAAAGAATACCAAATATTTGTTAATGTCACTTAATCATAGGACTACAAAATAAGTGACTAACAATTAACATCGCCGTTAAGAATGACAATTTTAAATTGAAAATATAAGTTGACCAACTTTTGTTCAAAGAAAAACAATTAATGCGAAACACATTATATTATTACAATAAATACTAACATAATAACATCATACTAAATGTAATATTGCAATCTTGATAGAAATTAATAGACCATTTTGAATAGTATAGTTTAAACAAAACGAAACATAAAGTAATGCAAATGTAATGCAATAGTCATGAAGAACCAGAACAGGATTGATATGGTCTACCCAATATGACCCAAACACAGTGCGCTATAGTGACCCGACCAACTCACCGGACAACCTGACTCAGTCTGGCCATAAGGAGGGCCACTCGCTTGGCGGCTGCAATGAGCTCGTTGTCCCTGCTGGACCACTGCTGGGCCTCGTGGTGGAGGGCATGAGCGGCCCGCTACATAGAGACAAACACTGTGCGTTGTTTAGGGCCAGAATGTTGTTTAGGGCAGACAGACACTAGACTAGCGAGGGCTCGAGGTGAGAGGACGTCTGAGCAACACAGGCCAGGGTCTGGTGTTGCAAACATTTCACACTTATTCTCGAACAATTTTCATCGTTACACGAGTTTTCAGTTTGTCGAATTAATTTGACAGTAGAAGCATCAGGGGAAGGAATTATTTAATATTAACATCGTACTTTAAAAAGTGCATTATGAATTTTTTGGAAATTTTAAAACAAAGAATGTTTTCTAATAAGTATATTTTTGATTATAAAACATGATGTGTGGTTTGTATTCAGAGAAGTCATATGATAGGAATGACATACGTTTCTCGAGAACAAAAATGATTTTAAGTGGTTGTTTTTATCGTCGGTTATCATTGAGTTCCAACAGAACATTTTCCTCGTAAATTGTTTTTTTTAATTTTTAATGTAGACCTATTAAAAAAAATTATTAACATATTGTGTATTTAAATATTATTTACGTCTTAACTAATGTTTAACACGCCTCGAATTTTCAAAATGTTTTTATTACTCACCCCATTGGCGGTTATTCTTAATCAACTGATAATGAACTATTATATCAGCATAACTTTGTCATATCAACAGCTTGACTTATCTAGGCTATCTAAATTCTAAAATCTATATATCAAAAAAAGAACTCTTCGTAGAATAAACCTCATGAATAAAAATTAAATCATGGTTAAATAATACTATCCCGTAAATTTTTTCACTTCACAATCCAATGGTCCATCCATAAATATAATGCTTTAGTTCGCATACAAATAACTGATTAGCGATGTCCTACCTGACAAACGACAAGTAACACCAGACATCACAAATTTGAATAATAATACCTGCCGACATTCTGTTTATTCAGATTGTACATTACACAAGGTGTCGACCATCTTATCATAATGGTTTTGCATGACTTTTGCAGGTTTCTGTAAAATACGTAGGAAGGGGATATATTCAGAAGTAGTTTGAGAAAACTACACTTTATTAAGAGAACTACATGGATAGCTAAT
>JAUZND010002661.1:0-12723 GCA_034780555.1 Coelogynopora nodosa
CGGTGAAACGACCCGTCGGTAAAACGACACTGTTTTATATCGGTGAAACGGTAATCGGTGAAACAGTAATCGGTAAAACGGAAATCTGTGAAACAGAACGTAACCGTATAGTTTAGTACATACTAATATTTAAAAGGTGTATTTTATCTTTGGAGAATTTATATTCATAGCGAACAAAAATATTTGCAGTGGGCATTTCGAGTATCTATGGTATGTAATTATGCATACCTGATATTCAATGTGAAACTTTCAGTTTATTTAACGAAATATACTGAAAATTTATCTACTTACATATTAGGTTTAATTTGGTGAACACTCCATAAATATGTTGTGTATATAGAATACAATATTTATTTGGGAGGCCCACGTAACACTAAACTAACGTTAGTAACACAAACCTATTTATCCTATTCTATCAAAAATAGTTATTTTATTATTTAAGTTAAGGGGGTATGCCAATTTATTTTCAAAGAAAGAAAGTTTTTTTTATTGAACTATAAAAGTATGGCCTTGATTTTTTTTATTCTGACTAAAATACTTTTATCTAACTAAAAATATTTAATTTATGATTTTAGTTCAGGAGCATTTATTGGTGGTATAGCCATATATTGTATATATGGTTATTTTCCTAACTGGAATTTATGACATAATCACGTCATAAAAATTAAACCAATCGATTAATTTTTTTGAAAATAAAAATCGCTCGACAAGTCTTTAGTAGGTATAATACCCCTCCTGGAAAAAAAAACTTCCTATCATCCGATTAAGCTAAAATTTTGTAGATAGATATTTTCAAAAAAATCGATTGGTATCATTTTTATCAATAAATGCTATAACTATTGTTTAATGCAACCAATTGACTTATCAATAAGAACACCATTTTTTCTGGTATGTAAAAATATTCAAATTTATATTTTTTAGATAGATATTTTAACCACAGTAAAAAAATCAGGGTCATACTTTTATAGTTCAAAAACTTAATTTCTTTAAAAAAAATTGGCATACGAAGGGTGAATCTATAAAAATGCGAAACGTCTTTCTTATTCTATATATTATATACCCTATTCTTATTGAAAACAATGGCATAAATCAAATTAGTTTCAGTAAAAACGGCGGTTTAGCTTGCGCATTCAATAATTTTAAATAATTTTATGCTTCTAAAACAGTATAAGTAGTATAAATTATATAAGTATATAGTATAAATGCTATATTAGTATTATTTTAAATTGCTGGTTATTTTAATAAATAATTTTATTATTCAAGTTAAAAGGATATAATTTACGATAAACTTATTTTTTATAATAATGTTGCAAGTTTTATCTCCTAGTATCATTGGCAAGTATAAAAACCCACGGGAGTATAAAATATATCAATAATAGCACAATTTTTTCTGGTATGTGAAAAAATAATCGAAATTATATTAAAATTTGTTATATTTTTTAGTTAAATAAAAGTGTTTTACCCACTGATTAAAAAATCAGTATTATACGTTATATAGTTCAATCAAAAACTTAATTTCTTTGAAATAAAAATTGGCATACCCCCCTCCACGTACGAAGTGTTAAAAAAGTAACGATAACATAATTTGTTTTTCAATCTAAAACCTTTCTATATTTACATAAAATTCTCTAAAATTTGAAAAAATATCGCGTGAGAAATGCAAAATTTAGTAGATATCAAGATCTTATTTAAAAATCTATGCTTCACTTATTTAAAATAAACTTTAAATGAGCTTTATTAATTAACCCTTAATAGGCCAAATGTAACGAAATGTGCCAAAAAAAATTAATTACATCAGAATACTTTGTTACTTATTTGCTTTGAAACCCATAGAAGAAAAAATAAATGTAAAGTAATTTAAATATGATTCATTTAATACATTATAACATTATGAAATAAGTAAGCTTGCATGAATAACCACTTGTCAGTCAATATATAACAAAATGTTACTAGTAAACTAGTATATAGGCTACACTTTAAATTTCAAGACGTAAAAAAACAGTAAAACCACTTTATAGTAAGAAATATGTTGTATACATTTGGTATACAATGTAGACGCTCGCATTGAGTGCGAAAGTTTATACCGGCTTATCTATGTATACGTACCAATCAAAATATTTTCAAACCATATTGTCTTTATTTACTTCGCAGGAATATAGGTTCTTCTTAGAACGCGACAGTTCTGTTCGCTCGACTCTGTTCATACCTGATCGATTCCATACAGTGTCGATCTGCGCTGGATTATACAAACGAATGATATACTAGTTTGAAACATGTTCAGTACAATGACAATCCACAACGTTGTTTTTGCCATATATTGATCGCACAGGTTCTAAAAATGTCATTTTCCTTTCTCGTTACACTTATCAATAAACTAAAGCTAATTATATAATATTATGTACACTCAATGGCAGCTTCTCTTGCAACATGAATACAGTCTAAAGAGATAAAAGAAAAATTGCCTCAGTCATAGAAAGATATTATTTATACAAACGTAAATAAGGCCCGATTTATGACAGCCATGCTATTGCTCACTTCAGTTTGTACTACCGGGTCGACAAAGTAGAACTACATTTCGTATGTTACCCCGTGCTTACAATTCATGAATTGAAAAATACTAGATCAAAAAATTGCAAAATATATCCGCATGCTCTGTCATCCTATGCTTTATCAGCACATATATATCCGTATTGTTCTTTGTTGTGCATTACGCTTCCCCCTAAGGAAATCTACATAAAAGAATTTGTATCTCCTAAAGCTGTGCATATATCAGACTCGATTCCATTACATTTGTAAATATTATGCAATAAAAAGTTATGCTCGATATTTCGATCGTGACGTCGCATCTAACCTATATAGGTGTTATAACACTCTTTCAGTACTAATTTTTGCAAACCAATTTAAGAAATTGTTTATTAAGTTTTTTCCCATTATTCCTCAAATGAAAATTTATGAAAATTTAAGACGTAGCAATACAGAATAATTGAAGTATCAATTTTAGATCTGCTACTGGGACATATTATAGTAAATAAATTATATACATATATATACCAAATTTTTATAACAGCGCGATGGTTAAAAAATAAATAAATCGATTTTTTAAGTATTCATTTCTTAAAGGGGCAAATGTGGTTTATTATCGTCTGATACAAAAAATATATACTATCTCAATAATACTATAGTATTCGCAATGTACAAATGCATAATTTTTACTTCTTTATAATATAAAAAGTTAATAAAATGTAATTATATATTTCACGAAGTAAAATAATATTAATTTTTTTGTTGAGATATTTAACAAACTATCCCTAAAATCCTATTTATAAATAATCAATATTATTTCGATTTGTTTTTAAAAAAAAATTGTAAATATTAATTCGTTATTAATTTTGGTATATATTTTTCATCTCTAATAAAATAAAAAAATTATTCAATAATTATCAAACCCTAAACATGTTACTATTATTTGATTTCGAGCAATATGAACATTTGCATTAAATGTGGAACAAAAATGTTTGTTCAGTTTATATCACACTTTGTCTTTTGACTTTAGTTTATGTGTTTTCATTACTATTTATCATGTTTGATTAGTTTTTTAACCATTTTATTAGGAAATATAAATGGTTAAAAAACGAAGTGGTTAGCAATCCGGCAACCGAAAAATATAATAACTTGATAAATATAATAATAATTTTTTTTAAAATATTTAATAATAATGTGGATGAAAACAATGACAATGTCAATGTCAATAATAAATATAAATATAATAATAAATAATTCTTTTACAAATATTATGTGAATGAATCAATGATAATAACATCAATGACAATATATGATAAATATAATAATAATATTTATCACATTAAATCATGTATATATAAAAAAAAATTACTAAGTAATAATAAAAATGGTAAAAATATATAAATGATAATGTAAATGAAATGCTAATGAAAATGATAAAAATACTAAAATATTCTAGTTATATACATATATACATAAGAATAATTTAAAAAAATAGTTTATATTATAGATATACTAATTATTGATATAATTATTAAATATAGATAAATAATTTGTCCCTCTGGGCTGGCTCTAGACAGACAAATATCATAATCATTTTGATTTATTTTTATCTATTTTTTCATATTGATGTTATGTTGTGGTAACGTTTTGTTGTGACACCCCTAGCTAGGACAACTCAGCCCAGCCCCAGGACAACTTGGCCTAATTTAAGGGTTTATTTTATATTATGAAAAACACCATTAACTATTCCTATATGATATCTACATATTATTGTTAATAATGATTAAATTATAGTTAATAATTCTTAAATTAACAAGATCACAATATGAAATTTGATTATTTAAATATAATTCTACTTCTGGATCAAGCTTTCCTAGGCTGAGTTGTCCTGTTACCCAATATTATATATATAAAAGAAAATTTTTCTTCCAATAAATTCATAAGTGCAATGTTAATTGTCACTCCAATAATTATATTGATATAATAATAGAATTGATTAGACCATAAGGCAAAATCAGCTCACCAGATAGAAAGAAAAGAAATAAATCAGAAATAATAAAATATTTTAAAAAAGGGTAACTATATAACAAAGAAAACCAACAAAAAAGATACATAAAAGGCTAAGGAAAGGAATTAATAAAACTGGAAATAACAAGAGTATAACTTTCTAGAAAAAACTCAAGAAAACCAGCCAAAAGGAGACCAATACCAAAAGTGAAAGAAAATAAAGGAATTCCACCAAGTTATACTTGTACTTATAACACAGGCCTAGGAAATGAGAGGTTGATAAGTCATGCCTGTAGTGGTTATATGTTAATTAAAGCCATTATCCAGCACACAAAACCAAAACGGAACGCAAGTAGAAGCTGACTTAAAGAGATACAGTAGAAACTTAATAAGGTGCGGGACTTAGGACCCTTAAAATAATATATTTTAATAACGTTAACTATAATACAACCATTAGAAAACGTCCAACAAAACACCTATCAATATAATATATACAGTACATACTACGAATCGATAATGTCGTGCAGATTTAGAGTATTTAGCAAGAACAAGACGCTGTTGTTGTATGAGGTGGTGGTTCCCTATAAGTTCTCCTCTTGAAGTAGTTTCGCAGCGTCCTTCCTTTTCTGTCTAATCTGAAATTGATTGCCGAAAAATAGGATTCGCCTTATATAACTCAGTTATAGTTAAGTTGTTCTTTGAAAATGGCGCGAAAAACCGAGTGAGATGTCAAAAGCGGCAGAGATTGTGTCGTGCGAAAAAGTTATACCGCTGAAGTTTTCTTCTATTTCTAAACTATGATCTATCGTACCATTATTCACCAATTTTTTATTAAAATACAAGTGCAATTATTTTGTTATATTTTCTTATAAACTGTTGTGATTTACTATATGGGTACTACACTCTGTAACCTCCGTACTTTACCATGGATTTTCCGGGCAAATAGACGTAAATGGAACAACTACATCGTCAACGAAATTATATTACAATAATGTGATTTAAAGTAAATTAATTAATTATAATATCATTATGCATAGTTTCTCCTAACTTATTGTATACATATATATATATAGTATATCTCTACTTAAACTTAATTTACATATTATTACGTATAATTAGATTAACGACATGAACTGGTTCATAAATATAATTACGATATACTTAATTATTAAGCAAATAAATTGTAATTAAAAAATACGGTTTAAGTAACAAATTATTTCATTAATATATTAATACGGCCGATCATGTTTGTTTATCTGAACTAATTTAAGGATATAGCAAAATATAAAAAAATACATCCCTTATATTTGGCGTCATTATTTGTTTCAATTTCATGTACGTATTAGTATTCGTTTCAAAATTTTTTACGGATATAATTCGAAAAATCCGAAGAAAAAAAATTGAAAGCCAACTAGAAAATGTGTCCCTATTTAGATTTTAGACCTCCCTTTTTAAGAAGTTATCTGTAGTTCCTCCTCTCACCCACACAATAAAAAGAGAAAACACCTCTCAACTGTCAATAGATATTCAATTTTATGATGTCTGTTATTTAATTGAGAAATACAACTCTATTCCTATACATTGCGTTATTTCAACAAATATTTTACTATATAATGCCTTTAATCATGATTTTTACAATTATTGTTTTTCATCTGAATTCAAATAACACAATTTGAATAATAATTAACATGATTTATCAGAAAAATTATGATTTTTTCTCAGATAATTAATAAATCATTAAAAGCCAACCATTTTTAAAAATGTAATAATATTAACTAACCAATACAAGAAAAAACTAAATTATTTTAAATATTATGAGTTTGCCTTCTAAATTTTATAAATATATTTATTTTATTTTCTGTATTTTTTGTCACTAATACATATATATGTTTTAAAATAGGCAATTTTTATAAAAATGAAATATTGTTTTAATCAGCTATTGTCAAACTAAATATTCTATTTAATTATTACATTTCGTGTTCTGAATATTTTTCTCTTATTTCAATTATTATGTATCTTTAAAATATTATATATTTCGGGTTTTCATCAATCTGTCATAAATTCTGAATTAATCAGGTTATTCATGCTATAGACACATGTAAACTGCAACATGTTTCGTATTTTCCGGTGCAATTAATTACGATTTTGTTACTCGTAGCTATTATACGTGTATGTTTCAGTCGACATATATATCTATATATGTTTAATTTCAGAATATATGTATACAGTATAATTATATTTTAAAAAATTGATGAAATTTTTTTTTTAATATGATACTGTTGCCTCACCTTTGTTGATGTTCAAAGTAAAACATTTTTCGAAAATTAAATCTAAATTATACACCATTTGACGTATTACAAAGTAGAAAATCCCTTTTAAAAGATATCAAACATACACAATAAATCTAACTATACATTTAAAATATGTCCGTGAAGTTTAATTGTAAATACAAAATAAATTTATAGAAACTGAAAAAAAAGCTAATAAATATAATTTAACTGTTAAACAACACTTATAAAACAAACAAAATTTCGTAGTTATAGTCTTAATAAAGGTTAAATCAATTAATTATTTCTAGAATGCATGAACTGTAAACATTACCCCATTGATTAATCCATAAACATTAACGCCTTAATTAGTTTAAATAGTTTAATATTCAAATATACGCCAAATAAAATACATGTACATAGGTATACAGTTAAAACAACAGCAAAACTGGTTAGATTAAACAACACTGTTATTAAATGGTTATAACACTCAGTAAAGTAATTGTTAAATTTAGTATATAGAAGGTTTAATTAATTGATTAATTCATTTAAATTAAATAAATCAGTTAACACATCAACTGAAGTCCTTCTCAAGTATCCGAATTTATAAAAAATCGCGAGATGCTGCGATTTCAATTCCAATTCAAATGTAACTCTATTATAAACCCCTTTTCACTTCATTTTAATAACATATTCTTTTATACCTTAATTTTATTAATTATTTTACGAACTGTATGTTTCTAATGTTAAATATTTATTCTTATATTTATTGTACGGAGATTCAACTTCACTTCATAGACTGCTGCAGTTTTATAGTTTTGCAGCAGTTTTTCATAACCATTTTACTCCTACTAAGTAATTAGCAGCCCTCGTATCTTTTCTAAACACTCTTGTAATAGTTGTAATAGTCTTTCAAGTTTTTTATTTTATGTACATGATCGATAATACTGCCCTGTATTATTGTCGGAAACTCGTTCTTTGAGTTTTATTATGTTAGGATGTCTTCAGGTTTTAATTAATGAATTGCAGCTTACTATATTGCATTGTTAAAGTTGATAGCTTAATTTGAATATGGTAACTTTAGAAAGTTTACACTTTAATCTATTATATCAACGGATATTTTGCATTTTTTCATTGAATGCGGCTTTTTCTAATGAAATTGGTAACATTTGAGCTGTCCAATGTTAAAAAATGTTTAAATATGTAGCTTTAAAAAACAAAACGTTTAACATGTATCAATATTTAACACTGTGTAATGCTGAGTCAATGTAATATTACGCCGCCAGAAATGGAGATTTATATATTTATTTATACATATTGCATTATCCCATTATTATGTGACGTAATGGACTTGTCTCTAATCCAAACTGGTACAGAGAGACAAAAAGGCAAGATGAGAGTAATCTGTCGTCAGTGCTATTACGTAATACAATTTTGCTCCATCAATGTGCCCTTTCTATAAATTTATAGAAAATGGATTTTTGGCAAAATTGCTCCTCACAAATTATTCATAAAGGGTTTGTCACGCGTTCGTTTACCGGTTAAATATATTTTTTCAATTTGATGTTTGTATGATTCAATTTAGTGGAAAGTTTTTATAGAGAGGTAGGGTCAAGTAATATATAATAAATCAGTACTAAAATTATAAAGCTAATTGAAAAAAATAGTTTTCTCTAACTAATACTTTTCGAATACAACACATCCTTGTTAGTAAAAAACTAGAAATGTTAAATTGTTTAATAAAACATATTTAATCAAATATATAATGATTTTGTTGAAACACATGTTTAATTATGATTCAACTGACGAACGTTTGTATACTAAACACTTTTTGTTAAAGATAAATATTTATTTTTGAATTACTTTTGTCTTTTTTATAACGTTGTACTGTATTTGCCGATCTATTGCTAACCTAATTCTTGCCAATAGGCGGCGATATACATACTACATATACACAATGCAAATGTGTTGGAATACCTTTTTCTCTCGCCGATAGTTTTGAAGACATCCTTTTCGAGGACAGAGAGGTGGTCCCAGGAGTGTCAATCAGGGCCGCAACAATTGATAAAATAGCGGAGGACGTCATCCGGATATTTGGTGAGTGAAAGAGAGAGACATAAAGGCATATTCCCACCAAACGCGACGCTCTGCAACGCGACAAAGTTCATACTTTATTGCAAGTAGGCTATAAATTGTGTAGAAACACATTAGAATGTGATACGTCAAATCAGGAACAGTTATATGGGCTTTTATGGCTTATTTAAAGTAATGTTTTTTTAATAAATATTCAATATGTGGTTCTAATTAATGCGTCAATATATTACATTAAATAATTAACTTGTCAGTTTTTAATTATTAGTAAACAAATATAATTAGTTTAGCAAAATGAAGTCATAATTTATAGAATAAGTGATGCGCGTTAATTGGTACATCTTGCTGATTGTATAGTATCACACATTCATAAATCTATTTCAGTGTAAAATTAGCACAAATGTAAAGATTGCGATTCTTATAGTGATACATATATAAGTATATCAACTTTTTCGAACAGCATTGTAGATATATTGTATGTATGCTTGTAGATATGGATGTATTTTTCTAATTTAGTCCTGTGGTCGGTTCATAAGTGTGAGGCATGACGTCAGTGAATGACATAACCATCGTGAAGTAAGATGTAAAACAGTTAATATATATACAGCAATATTTAGTTTTTATTGTATTAAATAGGCTATACTATAAGTGCAATCGTTTCTTTGTTCAGTTTATTTAGTTTATTGAATGTTATTTATATACTTTTTCAAATATTTGTCCCAAATTAATGGGAATATATTCTACATTATATATTACTTTATGATCATGCTATACGTATAGTTTCCATAGTGATATAAAACGTTATGTTTGGTAAATAAGTAGTTCGTATCAATTATATCGCAATCAGAATTTGAGAAAACCATTGTTTAGTTATACATACTGAGGCTTAAATCTGGAATTAATAGAATGCCTTAAAATGTTTCATAAGTCATAAAAAAAGCGACACACAATATTTATAAATATAGATTTTCTAAACAATAAAAGTAAATAATTGTATCATTATATGAAGTATATATTGTTATAAAATTCAAGACGTATTTCGTTAATTAATAAACCTATATTTACAAATACACAACTATTGTTTTACTGAATCTAAATGTTATTATAGAAAATAGAGCGCAACCGATGATTCTTTTTAATTAGCAATCAATCAATGTTCAGGTATTCCACAAGATCAAGATTCTAAAGATATTGCATCTGCACCACTACCCGTTTTTCAGGGTTAATAAGTATAAAGCATCATTAACAGAATATGATCTCCGTCCACCCGATAACGAGTACAATGATTAGATACACATATTTATTTCATAACGGCAATATGTTCGTATATTATCTATTGCATGATGGTGCCAAGATTCATTGATAAATAAATTTTTGTTCCAAAGTTTATGGACGACCCTGTGTACAATTCTGTTATAATTTATGAACGGCTGATATCAAACAATGTTATGCATGTGGACTGTTATTAATTATTATGTTACAAAAAGTATAACAGCCAAAGTGTCAATAACACCTCGAGAACCACATTTTAGAGATGGTCTTGGTTTGTAAAATCGAACACGGACACATTGCATTACAATAATAAATTTAATTGTTCAAATATGTCTGTTATATGTCTGTCTGAATTTTTGTTTACAGTAATATTAATTTAGTATATGTATTGGTGTTTTCGAAACCATTATGCGCTCGTAAATTATAATTTATATAATTTATGATTTATAAATTAACTTCAAATAATATAGCCTATCCGCATTTTTTTATCACGCGCATCCAATTTACGTTTTTAAATTGCAAAATCGATGTAATAGTTATTATAATCGTAAATTATCATATATATTTACATTGCATATTTTCCATATTTTTCATATTTTTATAGTATGTATAGCTACAAAATGCTATTTATGAAAATGTATGAGAAGACAGTTTATTTTAAATTTATGAAATACTTACAACAAATTTTGTATAATAAATGGTACTAAGTTTGAAAATCACACAAGTTTGCGATTTTTTCAATACTAAAAGTTTAATATATAAATTAAGAATTTATTTATATATTAATTATGTATGTTAAAATAGCACATTACTAACCTATAAACTATCATATTATTATTTGTTATATATAATTTTTCTCATAAAAACACTACCACCACCTTCTGACTATTTAAAGAATAAGAAGCATTAAATATATTGATTTCATTATATGTTAAAATCGCCGAAATACTTCAACTTTTTTCCAGATCTGGAAGATGCCGACACGACCTTCCCAAAGATCATCTTCCTCATGCACAAATGGTTCATGTCTTCGGTCACACTGGCGGAACTCTTTGTCAGCTTTGCCTCAGCCAACAAAGGCACCCAGTCCGCGACAACGTCCTGTTTCAACTGCAACACCGTCAGCCGTGCCTTCAGGTATAGTCTAGCCAATCAGATTGTAGTTAAATAATTGAGCCAATCAGATTTGAACGGGAAATATTGAACGGGCTTGTTTATTGATTTGATAAGCAATATCTGCATTAGTAATATTTGAGTGAAGGGGGGTTATGTACATATAATTATAATGCTTATTTAGCACATATTCAAACAAGTTTAATTAAAAAAATTTCGGGGTGATTCCGAAGTAGAATCCCATTTTAATAAGATTATTTTCAAATAGAACCATGCTTTCCTTTTCAATAGTAGAACGATTATGTAATGTAATACAGTGTAGCAATAAAGAAATTGATCGAAGTGTTCAACTTGAGAAACTTCATAATCTAGGCAATTCCGGAGCCTCGAAGGTGTAGACAAACAAATCCTTTGACACAGTTCATGATCAATTGAATCCTACAGGTCAAGAATCGTTCTAGGCCCTCTGCATGCACAAGATCTTAACAAAATATATACTGAAAATGGGCAGAGGGTTTGTTATGAGGAGTTAGGTCATTCAACCGTGTTGCAACAATACGAAACATGTTTAGCCACATACGAAAATCGCTTCCAAAAACAGATGACACATCATCTTGTTGTCTTCGTTATTCGTTATTCATTCGTTATTGCATAATTCGAACAACAGTAGATTAACATGTTTAAGTTTACAGCAGAGTTCACCGTTGTATCAGAGAAAGAACAAAATCCCTGAGGAAGAAATGACTGCTTACGTAGACAGTTAGATTGACTTGTTTATCGGCCCTTATAGTGTTACACAGCTGATTTGTCGGCTGAGCTTGAAACATCATCGCTTCACTCTACGTTTGGTGTAAAACTAACTCATCCCCATTCAAGAAACTTTTGCGAATATCTTGAGGAACCTCCTTTGCGAGAAACTGTTTAGTAAGCTAGTCTATCAGAGTCATAATCATGTAAACCTTGCGACAACCATGGAATGTAAACATGCTTGTGTGGAAAATATGCAATATAATCATATAAAAGTACAATTTTTTCAAATATTTTATATTTAATTATTATTGAAATTACAAAAGGCACAAATACGTAGCACTACCGTTTTGATATATAGTCTAGCTACTGAATACCGTATTACAAGATAGTACTTATAAAAATATCAAAAAAGGTTAAAAAAGCAGTAATATATATATATTATACCTAAATATGTAATGCATAAATCAGCCCTGATTTCCAGATTCGATTGCTACTTCTGAGTTACCCTGAGTTACATCTGTGTTTCTTTTGCCTACAATGATTAACGTTTAATTCAAATAATCGATTAGAGAAAAATCGATAATATATGTACATTACAAACAGCATTTTCGGTTCTACTACGCCGGGCGACTCGTCACTTCAGCCCATTGCGTAATAGCGCTTTAGCACGGAGGCGATTTCCTTGTGAGCGTAAAGACTC
>JAUZND010002662.1:0-12723 GCA_034780555.1 Coelogynopora nodosa
GAGTTTATTTTCGGTTTTAGAATAGTTTTAAGACTAAAACTTCTCTTAAAACTTTTAGATAAAACCAAACATAAACTTACCCATTGCACTATAAAATGCATTGACCAAGCTAATGGAAAATATAAGTAAAGCGATTTACAACACATTCACTGTACTATAAAATTAGTTAACCAAGCTATGGAAGAGATAAATTTACTGTAAATTATGTAAAATTGTCTACATAACAATAACTGGAAGGATCTATTGTAATGTTAATTTCTATATCAATTCCACTATGATCAAATATAGACAACAATCGTTTATAAACTAAATTAAAAGTTTCTTCTGATACATCACTTATTCAGTTATGGAATTAAGATTACCACTACATATAATTTTTATTAATCTGCAAAGAGGGTGTATTTAACCATATAGTCTCTTGTAAGCTATTTGTCAATAATGGTACATAATATTTTAATAATTTTAAAAGTTATATTCTTAACATAAATTGATCAATTCTTAGCAGATTTGTAAACTAAACTAATATTACTTAGTTAAATTTCACTTGTAAAGATAAAAGCTACTTGTTAGTTAATCATTGACTAAAAAAAGGAAAACATTTTAAAATAATCTGTAGCTAGACACAATTACATGGTTCATATGCACCTGTCTTGAAAAATTCAAAACCTTTTCAATACTTTTTTAGAGTCCTGAATTTTAAATGTCAAGACTTTCAACACTGATTAATAGATTATATAGAATTAATTTGATAAAGTTTTAATGTAAATACAAATCAACTGAAAGTATGAACTTAAGTATAAAACTGCAATCAATATACCTAATAAAAATAAATTAACTTCATTTAATTTTTTAACTTAGACATTTTAGACTGGTTAAAATGTATCTTGGTAGGTAGAACTCATCTTATTTAATAATTCAAGGATCTAATTTCATAAATATTCTACTATTACAAAAATCTCATTTCTATCAAAAAATGTAGAACATTTAAAAGGGGGACCAAGGATAACATCTAAGCAGGTTATTCACTTTCATTGGTTATATGCTGATAGTGATGTCACAATTAAAATCACTCTGAAAATTGCTACTATATGCCTATTATGCATGACAAAAGGCAACATTTCTGACATACATATAATAAGTGACATCATCAATACTCAAATAAGAAGTCATGTCAATATAGATGGTTACAACCATGATGATAAATGCTTACATATTGTTATATGCACAAATCAACAGTTAACTTTACATGGCTATGAGAAAGGCAATTTTTCTATAAAAATTAATTGATGTGATCATGCACTGATTGGCAAATGAAATTCAATAAGGATGTTAATGTTGCATATGTGGAATATCTCAATGCAGTAATTTACTTTTCAATGGTTCAATAAAGAAAAAATCAGGTTGACTATTAACAAATACCAATCAAGTTCAAGTGTTAAACCTAACCACTCTAAAATTATGTTATTTTTGTCTGATTAATCTACAATGCAGGAAGCTACACAACTGCATGAAAACAAACCAGATAGAGAATATAGTAGGACTCATCAGAGCAAAATCAAAAACTACAGAAAAATTACCTCTTTTATTCTCTAACAAAAAGCAGCTCTATGAACTTTGGAAACTGAACTCTTGGTTATCAGTTGAAAACCATTAAAAGTCATTATCTCACTAAATCATTCAGCAAAGCAAACTATTTTCACTGCTAATAATATTTCTAACATGTGACACTGAACCTCAGTGTATGTAAAACTTTACATTAAGGCAGTATTTGCAGAGTTTTTAAGCATCATTTTTCAAGTGTGAAGCACATTAGCATCATCACACCCTGAGCACCCATATTCTTTGGCAGAAACAGCACCCACTATTTACTCATAAGTTTAAAGAGCAAGTGCCATATAGGCATATATGGATATAGGTAATTAGGTCAAGGAGTTAGTTGGTTATCTCCTAATATTTTTACTTACTATTAAAAATTAATAAAAATAAGGGGTATATTTTGCTTACATAATCAGGAAACAGCCTGAAACATGCTTCAAGTTCAATGCTGAAAAAAAATATGGTTTCTTAAACTTTGATATGGACAGGAAAAAAATTCTGCTAAACATACTTGTTTTTACAATGTTTTTTTATAAATATACTTTCTTAGCTTTTTTGGTTAGTTTTATAGAAAAGCTTCAAATTAAACATTTAATTCATTTGAAAATATATAAATAAATATTCCAAAAAATATATATACTCATTTTTTTAAATCATCTGCTCATCTATGCAATTGTGTAGCAAAATAAAAATATGGATAGCTGTATGAAAATGTATAATAGTAAAAGTTCTGACCAACACTTCTAGAAGAATTATTATCATCCTTTAACTTTGGCATTGTTATGTGGAAGAAAGACTGTAAAGTGTATGGCCTAAAAAAAGTTTAAAATATGGATTAAGGATTCTGCATTAGAAATATTTTTTAAATACTTTTCTGCAATAGTCCTTAATGACTGGATTGAAGTATAACCTTTTATACATATATATATAAAATTGGGAAATAAAAAATGTTAGCTTAGTTGTAACTTGTAATGGTGTCATTGTAAGCTCTATTTAAAATATAAATATATACTTCCAGAAAGTGTGTGTGTATATATTTAATATAACATTTATAATGTAGGTAATAATTTATTTTAAAAAATAATGTTATGTTAATCTATGTTATACCTTTCTTTGCCATTGGGCAAAATTGCCAATAGACAGTTAAGCTTAAACAAAATATTTTTTAAAACAATAGTTATAGTATTTAACCATATAAAGTATTTTTTAGTTATTATTAAAATTAATTTAGTATATAAAATTGTTATTGTAAATATTTATTGAGCAATATTATATGTGGGAATCTTGTTCTTGAAAATTATCCTTAGACCTTACTAAACTTATATTTCTACATATTATTTTAGGTAGGTATTTGCAATCTGGCAACTGGATTAATAACTCTACTGGCAACTTTTAAAATTAGTATATATATAATACAAACTTTTTTTTATTATTATATGTAATATGTGACAAATATTATTATTATATATATATCATTGATTCATTTACATAATAGTTTTAAATAATTATTTATTATTATATTTATCATTAACATTGTTTGATCCACATTAAATATTTTAAAAAATTATTTATTATTATATTTATCAGGTTATTATATTTTCCAGTTGGTGGATTGCTAACCACTTCAATTATTTTACTGGCCTTATAGTTATAAATATAAAGACTGTATTTTTTTCAAAATATGCTCCCCAAAAATAAATTAGAGGCTTTATGATGTGCCTGTGTGAATGTCATAATATTATGTAACACAATAAATATAAATGTTATAGACAGTTCATTTTAAATTTTGCAATTAAATAAATTTATACTAATAAATAAAATATAAATAATAAATATAGTCATAGACATGTCATAGTACTAAATTAAAATTTATTGTCTCTACATTCGCACTAAAACAATATCTCTTCACTAATTTTGTCTGTACAAACAAACTCGAAATGTTGACACACTTGAAATCCAACCGACATAACATTGTCATTCATTAAATCCGCAGGCTAGTATAGTCATAGACTATAAAGTAATGTATAAAAGTATTTAATTATAACTAAATTGAACTATCTATCTGTTCATCCAAAATTTGTGGATGAAAAATAATTTTATAATATAAACACTATTAAATAGAATTATTAAAATATGTTAATTGTCTTTTACCTGCTCTTATAAATAAGTAGAGAACAATGACATTCTACGGCGAGCTTATGTTTACTGAAAACAGGAAGAAATAGCCTTTTAAAAAGATATCAGAATTATAAAAAAGACAGTTAAAACACAGTTAATAATAATGAACAATTTGAAAAATATATATAATTATGTAATCACTTGAACTGTCAAAGACTAAGATAAATTTGAACATAGACTTATATATTTCTAATATATGAATTTATTTTATATTGTATGTATATACTACTATTAAATATATATAAGTCTATGGATTCGAAAGCTCGGATGATTTTGTATTTTTCCTCCGTAAATAGTTTTTTAGTGTTTTTTTATTATTGAAAAGTAGTTATTTCAATGGTTTCTAGGTAAGTGTTTTGTTTAATATTCTAGTTGTTCTTTAATTGTTCAATAAAATTAAATATAATGTTATTACTGTTTGATACTATTCATCGAAGATGCCTTAATATGGGAATTTATAGTCTGAATGCAGAATCCTTTCTCATCCAGTAAGGCTTAACCTTAAAACACGTTGAGGAAGGATTCTGCATTCGGGCCCAAAAGTTTATTTATTATTAATCTATATATTCATTAAATAGTAAACCTATTATACATTAATTTATTTAAACGATTCAGAATATAACACACAGCAGATATAGTATTTATATATATATATATATATTTATTTATTTTTTAATATAGATCGTAAATTAATATTTTTGAAGATAATAAATTTTCTAAGATTATAAAATTGATTAATTAAAAATAAAAACATGCAGGTGTAATAGCATATATATATATATTGCAAAAATGCACTTTATCTATAACAATATCACATAAACTGAATAATAACAAATATCAGTTAATACAATTTTACAATAAATCAACTAAATATATTTAAGTAGGCCTACTTAAACAATTATGAGAAAATATGTTACTAAGAATTTAGACATAAGTCTAAGATTTAAATAATTGGGGTCTAAAGATATGAGACTTAAGTTGCAGTATTTGAGTTATAGTTTCCACACGCGATGTTCTAAATGCTGCTGCAATTACACGTTATAAATCTTTCGAAAGTATAATTTTTAATGTGTCGAATTTATTTTTGACGGTTTGCTTTAATCAAATTATAGTTCGCGGCTTCTCTGTATATACTACTTCTCAAATGACCCCCACGTCAGGTTAAAAGATCTAACAGGCCATTGAATTGAATTGCGTCCTTCAATCCATCGACAGATTAAAAGAGTATATTGTCCAACGATTCATAAACGTGCGGCAACATAGCTTATTGGAAGTAATGATCATGACCTCGAACCATGACCCCACTATAAAATATGGCAGCAAACACGGGAACTCCAGTTATCTTAACTTCCTCCATCACCACCAAGACGTGTTTTCATAAGACAGTTATGTCTCTGGATCATTTGACCATTAAGCCTGAAGGCAGTATCATTTATTTTCTGCGTTAATTCTCTCCAAAAACTGTTCGGCGAACTGCATCCAATTGGCTGATTCTCCATCATGAAGCACTTGTACCAAATGCGTCATAAACATATTAATGTTTCTCTTATATGAAGCAATAATTTAGCATTAATTTAGCTGATATCTATAGTTATTGAGACAGACATCTAGTTAACTTATTAGGATGAAGCTGCTAGCTTTTTATCAGTTTATAACCTTTATTTTCTTCAACTGTTGTTGTGGTTGATCTTCATGTTCTTGAAGCATTTTACACGTTTCCAGTCTCTTCCAATTTCTTGACTAACAAAGTGATCTTTCAACCTTGAACACTATAACTGTTAACTTGGTTTCCAAAACGACGCATTGCTTTAGCTCTATTTTCATTAGATTGGTATTAATGTTTCATTCCTCAAACGTACACAGGCGTACATACGTAATGTAATTATACGTCCATAAGTAGTGAAAATGATATCGGAAGTTACATTTAAACTTTGTAGGAAAGATTTAATTAATTTTTCACGAATAAACATCCAAAACCTAGGTCTCGACATAGAAGTTTTGGTACACATTAACATTTACTTTGCTGTTTGAAGCCTAAAAATTTAATTTTAAATAAATTGTTATTATTGTTATATAGATATCGAGTAGAATTCTCGAAAGTCTCATATGTTATTGACGTCCTCATTGATTTGTGATATATAATATGTTAAAATTATTGAATTTTATGATGGTGTAATTGAATGCCGGAGATATTTATTGGAAAAATATAAATATGTAAGTTATTGTCAGCATAAAGTTGTTAGCTAAAAATTGGCTCCTAAAGCCTTATTGAAAATCTGGACTGCATGGAAGGTTGTATAATATGTTAAAATGTTAAAATGTTAGTTTTGAACCGATTGTATGGTCAATCTTTTTACTGTAAACAATTTATTAAAGATTTCATATATATATCCAAATATAGAATATCTATTTAGATTTGAAGGAAACCAAATTTTGACGTAAATATAGCACTTATTTTGAAAGTTAAAATATTTTTTCACATTAAATATACTTGCAATTATTTTTTGCCAGTACTTTAAACCACTACTTTATTTGAAAGATGTTGACGTATTACACAGAATCATGAATTAAAAATGTCTGGTTATAAAAATGATATAACCATCACGCATGGCGCCCGATTAACCATGGCGCAGATAGTGTTTCCGTGACAGATGGCCCCATACGGTTCACTTATAGAACCCCTTTGCGCTGATATCATGCATATACAAATACACTAAAAATGATTAAAATACGTTTAAATTAATTGAGAGTTAATAGTAAAACATAACACAATATACAGAAACACACGTTTCGGCTTCAGAACAAAGGACGTTCGAAACATAAATAAATACGTAACCATCATAAATAAATACGTAACAAATTTGTTTCACTGAACATTTTGTTGCCAAGGTGATTTGTAAATGTTCGCGAAAATGCTATATAACATTTATATATTTGTCTTTTAAAAAATAAGTGTGTAATAAAAATGATTTAATACTCCATTAATTTTATATTATTAGTGTTCATGAAATATTTTCATGTATTTTAATAAATACCTAATAAAACGCAATATTCAAATTATGTCAAAAAAGCATTAAAAATTTCATGAAAATCGGTAGTTAAGAAGCATGATTGAATAGGTCAGTGGTATCGTAAGTAAATAGCATTTTATGATTTTCAGTCTAAAATTGATAAAGCATAGTCGAAATAAATATTTATTAAATACTTTTAAACATCTTTATGCATTGTCGAAACTGGTAACTATATATTACTTAAGCGTATATAATTTTGTGTTGTAACAAATATTGTAACATTTAAATACTGATAGTCTACTGGTAATTTAATAGTGAAAGATACGACTTAACACATATTTCCAATCTAAAATCGCTATTCAATTTGATTATTTACGAATCACCTTGGTTTCTGCGTATTACGAAGTCTACAGCAACCTTACATAATTAATATAGACATCCACACAATTCTTATAAATCTGAGAAGAAAACATTAGGCTATGTATAGTTTGTATATTCCTAAATTAATTTAAAATAAAAATATTCGCCTGCTTGAAAGACAAAACACTTTTACGACCTCTCAATTCTTAGCGGTTTGATGCAAATTTTTGCTATATACATTTGAGAACTCAAAGAAAATATTACAAAATATTATAAATATTATTATAATAAATATAAAACATTAGAATATCTTAAAACATTTATTATAAGACACATTTTTTAGAGAACTTTCAAGCATGGAACATTTTGAACGTTATTATTAATTTCGATTTAATGTTTATTTAATAGAGTACGCATAATGCATACATTGTAAATTTGCTGTTGTTCAATTACGCAAAACATAACATTGTACTAATTGTACTTATTCTACAATTCCACATTTAAATCAACATTTTTGGGTTTATATACAAATATAGTTTTTAATGAATACACAATTTTTGTTTTCTTAAACTTTTTAAGCTTGAGATTATAAGTTTAGGAAGTTAATCATTTTATGTTAATATGTAAGCTGTTCAAATATTATAACTTTCAAACTATAGTTAGTAAAACCTGGATCGCCACACCTGAGTGAAGATGTGGGTATATTTAGCTACAGTTTTATATAGTAAATGTTGTAGGTTCCTGAATTCCATCAATGATCAGATGCTATTTGTTAACATATTATCATTGTCAATATTGATCTGGTTCCTTGTTAAAAATTGTTGTTAGTTCTCCAAGTCTAACTTGATTATAATATAATATACAATAGGTGACTTTTAATAACTGACTTTTATAATTACAAATATTAAGTGAGAAAGACATGACTTATTTAAAACAATTTAAACAGTTCATATTTTCCTTAATAATCTTACAACAATTTGCTTTCCACGAGGCATCATATGTACAGAAAAATTGGATTACGTGTCAGTCTAGGAAGGACAGACAGCCTGGGATAATGAACATTTTTCAAGGCCTCATAACTGAACATGGAGCAACGCCTTATAACCACACGAATTTAAAAACTGCCTCACAGTGCAGCGATGACTGTTTCTTTGATCCACGGTGTGCCATGGCCCTATTTAAAACGTACACCCGATATCCGACTAATAGATGTTTTTTCTTTGACAAAGTGCAAACTTCCTATCACACCTTAATGGGAAATGCTCTGATTGTTTTCCATCCGTGTGATTTTAAAAATGCCAAACATTGTACTGATGTGAGGGATTTGAATGACCATACATACACCGCGCGATGCATTGGAATGTGGGTGAATTACAGAGGCTACATTTTAAACAGCACTATGAAGCCATATGAACACGGTGTAGGGGGTACTATAGCCCACTTACAAGGACGATGCTTAAAATCATTAGTATGTGGTGGTGTCAGTATTCATTCACATCCCAATGGTTCCGTTTTGTCAATAAATGTTTATAATTTTATGTTAATGTTAATGTTAATGTTAAATAAAAAAATTGTCAATACCCATTTTATACTGTCAGTCCATTTTCCTGTCTAGATGAATGTAAACGCTATAGACCTGGATGTTTAACTCCATGGTATAGTGAAACAGATTCATGGTGTCTTTTGGAAATGAAAATACATTTTCTTGAGCCTAACTGTAGCCGAAATTCAGTAAAGATTTATGATCGTTATATGAAATCTTATAAATGGCATAAATGTGAAAATAGTGATACTGAGAAAAACAATCGAAAGGATAAAAAAATGAATTTCAAATCATTAACACCTAATAAAAATGAAATTTGCATCTGTTGTGCTTCACAGAATAACATTTCTTCGTATGAAGACTACTGTGATTCTCCAAATATGAATCGAATTGGTCCACGCATTCTTGAAGGAATGGCATTTATTGATGATAACATGGGAAAGAAAAACGACCTAGGCACATTAATGTTTAGGATATCCACAGGTTTTGAACATATTTGGCTTAATTTCGACTTTTATCCATTATTTAAACAATGTGACATAGCAAACTGTACCTCTTACAATGCTAACTTCAAAATTCCTAACAAATCTATTAACTATGTTAAAAGAAGCAGTTGGAATGCAAAAAACGTTTCAAATCCAAGTGACCATGCCAAGAAGTTAGCTAACCTCACCTATGTTATCATTTCCGATACGTTTGCTCCGGCTTGTGGATGTCGATCCCTTTACAGTTGTTCAGACGCAGTTCGAGGCAGGCAAGGCTTCTTTCAAAAGATTCTGGACCATGACGATATTGACTTTAATTTCTTGATTTCAAATGATGGAAGTGTATACGTAGGACGCGGATGGAATCACACTCCGATTATTACATACATCTATAACGAAATAAGTTTACATATAGGTTTTATTGGATCTTACATACGATATCCCCCGACCGAAGCAGCGCTGGAGGCGGCTAAGCTGTTGATTATCAGGGGTGTTGAGGATGGAGTTATTTTGGGGAATAATTATACTCTTCTAAGCTATGGTGACGTGATTGGAAGTGATATAGAAAGACCCGGTCATGTGCTTTATTCTATAATAAATTTATGGCCGAGATATGGTGGTCGCAACAGACCGAAACACGGTTGCCCCAACGTTATATTGAATTATAGCATGATAGGTTTGTTCTCAGCCTTTTTACTAATTTGTATATCAGTAACACTGCAATTCTATGTAACCGATCGATTCCACTCGAAGCACTGTCGACGGTTGCGCAAAAATCAGGCATCAAATCACAACTATATCAATCGTTATTTACTCAATATAAAAGACAACATGTCAACAAATGACTTAGTCATTGAGGAGGACCTGATATCAACTATCGAAATAGTTCAAGAACCTCTAGAATTTCAAACAACCTATTTGGATGTTAATATTGTACTTAGCAACCATTCCAAATGTACATGCCTATCGCTGCTGCTTGCGACAGTTGAATGGACCTCTGAAAGCCATGCCAGAAATTTGCTGTCTTTGCTCACCGCGTCCTATTTTATCAAGAGATGTTCCAATTCAACGTATTTTCTCTATCTTACAACTGCTGAAACTTTGGACAGAAACATTGTCTTCATTTACCACCTCCCAACGAATACAGATATAACCGACGCTATAAGAAAGACGTTTTCTAAAAAAATATGTTTCTGTGGATCTCGATTTCGAATTCACAACGTTGAACGTAGTGATCATACAGAACTAATAGACATATACGAGGTGAAGTCATCAAGTACAGTAAGGTCTGATGAATACTTTCTAGAGGATCGGTCGAAATTTCAATGTGTTAAAAAAAACTCGTTATCTACAAAAGTTCACTTCTCAACGATCTGTCAAGGACCTCATCGGTAATTATACGTCATCATTGGCGGTACTATTTTTAGATAGCATTTTTAGTTTGCATTATTTAGAATAAAGTAAATGAGATTAGTAGTTTCTCTGTTCAGTAATTCAGATTGAACGATTAAAAAAGTATTGCTTGTTTAATTTTTTTGTGTTAACGAATTTTTATATTTCGGTTGTAATAGTCAACTTGTTCGATATATAACATGTTAACATATTGTATAACAGGAACATTTAATTTATGAATTTATGTGTACTAATTAGAATTTTATAAAAATCATTTTTAAAACTAAAATGGTTAAAATTAGGAATTTTTAAAACTATCCGGAGACAATTTGGCTAAAAACGTCGATAATTGCATTTTTCAGGATTTTTTAACATTTAAATAAACACGTAAATTTTACAGGTGCTTTTAGATGTGCGAAACACTTCGAAAAACACGGAACATTTAATACCAAATGAAAAAGATTTTAATTAATTATGTTTTAATAATGACCTTCAAATCTTTATAATCTACACAATGGTATCAATTTCAAACGCGGAATGTATTACTTAAACATTACCATAGCGCAGTAAAAGGAACGCTATTTTTCTAAAACATACTCTTTTGACAACTTTTATTTAACAAGCCTTTATTAATAATATTGATTCCAATAAATCTATAATACCGGTGATTCAAAAATATTGGAAATTCTAATTTTGAAACTATTTTTGAAATATTGGAAACTCTAATTTTAGTTTGACAAGGCCGATTTCCACGTTTTTTTCTCACTTGTAATAAATATGACATTGAAAACAATTTAAACGACTCTCATTTGAGTTTTACTGAGCCGATTTCCACTTGTAATTAGATTTTCACTGGTAATAAATGTGACATTGAAAACAATTTAAACGACTCTCATTTGAGTTTGACTGAGCCGATTACCACGGTTTTTTAACCAAAAAATGCAAAATTTTACGAAGATTCGCAGCATTGGAAAATAATAGTGAGTCGAGTATCGACTCTACACCCCACTAGTATTAACACTAATTTACATTTTCAAATGAAAAAAATAGAGTGACAAATACCGATGGAAGAAAATCCGAATAACTAGAATAAATTTAACTAATAATTTTTTAATTAACATTTTTTCTGTATTAAAATTTGTAATAATTAATTTCAAAATTTGTACTAAATATTTTCATGATTTCTAGTAAATTATATTACATAAAATAATGTCTAATATAATAAATTACAACGCTTTTTATTGAATAATTCAATAATTAAGCTAGGTTAATTTTTTATCATACAGAAATATAAGTCAAACCTGAGCATTTTGTAAAAAATGCTGTAAAAATGAACAGGAATTACAAAATAATGATATTTCGTTTTATTTGATGTAATAATGAAAATTGCTGTTTTTTTAACTCAAAAAGTACAGATATCATTTTAAATTAATATTTTACTGTTTACATTTGAGCTTTCAAAATCTCATATTATTACTAGATTTTTTTAGTGATTAGTATATGTTATTAGTATGATATTCCATATTCATATTCTTTGCCCCAAATCCTATTTTCTCCGTTTTGTATTGCCTAACTAAGGCACATTCTAAATGCTTGAGATTTAATCAGATGATATGTATAATCTTAATTCATTATATCATTAAATCTTAAATGCACTAATTGATTTGTGCATATATAGCTTATAATAAAAGTGTTGATTTTAGGTTTTAAAAGCTGTACAATATGAACAATAAAATAGTTAGGATTATAGATATATTTGCATCATTGTATTATTATTCCAGAGCGACACAATATTTTACTCAATTATTACAAGATGTTTTATTAGCAGGATTAGTATTTTATAGATACTACATATATGTATATATATATGTAGGTTTGATGAATTTGATTGTTTAAAAGCAATGGTTGGATGATTGGTTGAAAGCGACCTGACTCCAAAATAAGAGTGTGACTTAAATCCAGAGTAATTAAAATCAATCTTTCCAAGCCCGTAGCCAGGGGGGTTCGCACCGTTCGAACGAATGACTCTTTTAAGTGTGTGCCCTTTTTATAGACTGCAGAAAAAAAATTGTAGTGACATAAACCAATGTGCCTTATATCCAGGATAACATTGTTTGAATACCATATAGTACCTATATAAGTATAAATATTTTATCAG
>JAUZND010002663.1:0-12723 GCA_034780555.1 Coelogynopora nodosa
AGAGTGGGAGAGGAGAGAGTTGGAAAGAGAGGAGAGGGAGAGAGAGGAGAGGTAGAGAGAGGAGAGAGAAACAGAAAGGCTCACCAGCAAAGTCTTGCCACATCCAGGAGGTCCCAACAGCAGAGCCCCGCGTGGTAGATGAGCTCCCAATGCATCGAATCTCGCCGGATTATCGAGATAATCGACAAACTCAATCACCTCTTGTTTGGCTGAATGGAGTCCGGCAACGTCCTGTGTGTGGTGACGTCATCAATCGATACAAACATGGGGGGGGGGGGAGTATGTCGATGAGCTGGATCAGTTGGTGGCTGTACACTGGACTACAGCCTATTGAAGCTACGGCAAAATTAAGTGTTCATGTTATCGGCAATGCTTCCGGATATAATTGTTGGCTGGAATTGATTGCTCAAAGTTAGTTACACACTTGATAATTGAATCCAGGATTTTATTATTAATATCTAATGATAAGTTAATCAAAGAAAATTTGATTTACTGAATAATCCGAATTTTAAAACGCATTATCAAAAATAGAATTCAATTATTTGAAAGTTCTGATAGTAGATACGAGTAAATAGAGTGAAACCTTGATGAAATACTGTGTTTGTTGACATTGGATATGTACAAAATAATAACTCATACTACCTATCTAAAAAATTCCACAGAGAAAATTACGAAGTTACAGACTCAATATTTTTTACAACGACTTCAAAATAAACACAAGTAGGGGGACCCCGGAAGCGGATAACAGAACCACAATTTAATTACTTAACTACCAAATCGTCATGACTGTAATTGGTGCATTACATCGTACATTTTCGGAAGAGGCCTGATATCAATTATTCAATTCAACAACCTTTATAACCATACACGAAATAATTGTGGGTTGGGTGGACGGGGGGGGGGGACAAACTGTTACAGAAACACATCTTCCCTACTACTTCTACTTTGAAGAGTCTCACCTTAAAGGTGATCCCGGTGGCCTCCTTGGCCTGTACAGGAGCACTGTTTCCAAGTGTGGAGAGGGGGTTGCTGGTGCCCCCTCCTAATGGGGACTGTTTAATCTTGAGTGCAAATTTACGAGACAGATGAGAGATGTCCTTTCTGAGGTAGAGTAAGAAGAGCAGGTCCAGAGCCACCACAACTGCACATACCTTGGCCTTCTGCTTCCAACTGGAGTGATAAATTATTAATTCATTTCATTGAGACAGGGATGATAAATCAATAATTATGTGAGATATGGATTATAAATCAATAATTATTTGAGATATGGATTATAAATTAATAATTATTTGAGATATGGATTATAAATTAATAATGATTTGAGATATGGATTATAAATCAATAATTATGTGAGATAAGGATTATAAATCAATAATTATGTGAGATATGGATTATAAATCAATAATTATGTGAGATATGGATTATAAATCAATAATTATGTGAGATATGGATTATATATCAATAATTATGTGAGATATGGATTATATATCAATAATTATGTGAGATATCGATTATAAATCTATATAGTCCGGCAGTTGAATCGAAAAGGTTGTTTTGCAGTCCACCAAACGTTTTTTGTTCTTTCTGCTTTATAAAATTGGACTAATTTCGAATACGTCTGATGCCACTCTTGCACTCTTGAGAATTTTTAACAAAACGTGTTCAAAGTCCGCCATTATCAAAAAACTATATTTATTTAGACGTATATCTCAATAACCATTTGCCCTACACTAATATCTTTGTTGTATACTACCTCCATTTAGAGGGTCGAACTACTCAATAAACACATTCAATATTTTGAAAAAAGTTTTTCTTATATACGTATTCATAAGTTGGGTCCTTCCTCTCCCAAGAAATTGACTCCATTGTTAGCGGACATGTGAGCTGTCATTGAATATATGTATGTATGTAAGAACAAAATAAAGACATCTATGTCATCGAATAATATATTTATTACCTTGGCTCCGTCATTCACTGATTTCAGAAAAGTGTAAATCATGACGACACTCGCCGCCTCGTGTGTTCTTAAATCTCATCTGTAATAAGCACGACCTCTAGACGTATTTCTTTCGGTTTGAAATATTAAGTGTGTGACCAGTATGATGAAACATTGATGTTGGAATAGGCGCCAGTTGATGCCTAAGTACGTTCCTTCGTTGCATGTTGCGTGACTGTTGTAAACCTCTGACTTGTGAAAAGATAATGAAAAGTTTGTGTCATATACTTATGAAGTTGAACCCATTTTCAATGACTTTCTTGTAGCTACCATGGTAACAATCTGCTTGTTGATTGGATTGTTGAATCCAGAGAGCCAACTGGCTTCAGAGGTCTGTATCGGCTGTCTACATTCACACTTCATGAGAACCGATTCCGCCTGTGACAACATTGACGATACCTTTAGGATGACAAGCTGCGTTTAGTGGGTCAATTACACAACTGCACTGTCGATTGTATCCTGTCTCTGTCGATTACGTGCTGCAGACTCTTCCTCGTTTGTGGGAATGTCCTGTTCACCAGTTCATCTACGAACTCAAGTATTCAAATTATGTGGAAACGTTTTACCTGATATCATATTTGGCACTCCACCAAATGCAGACTGCATGGTATCATCGAAAACCCACTGTTAGCCATCAAATTACACAACACGGTCAAGGGGACTTAGTTTCTGAGATGTTATCATTGCTGAGAGTATAGTATCCGGCTGGGTCTCATCGTTTTATGTCTATCAAGGATAAATAGACAGATGTTGCCTGCTGAACGGCTTTTCCTTTGTGTTTTGTCCATTAATATTGGGTTTTGAAACCACTGAACTCCGGTGTGTTTTCCTGTTTAACTATGCTTTTGAGGAAGTGAAAGTCCATACTTTTGCACTGCTTTGTGATAAGGGGCAGACGTACCCGATAAGTCTTCATGTTAAGGTTCCTTGGACCATTATAACGATGTATTTTGACTTATAGCAGCTCTTGTTCATTCATTTTTCATTGCGCATATCCGCCTGAATATGATCTCAGAATGTTGCTAATTTTGTTTTATGTGTGCATTGCATGTTAGTTTAATTTAAAATTTAGTTCTTCTATCTTGTTTTGGAATATTTTTTGCAAATATGAGACTGTTGGTATATAGATGACGTATTGCGTAACATAATTTAAGTTTCTTTTGTCAATATTAATTAAATTATATAAATAAATAATAATTAAATTAATTAATAAATAATAAACAGAACCAGATTTTTCTTTCTGAGTCTAGTTTGCATAGTATTAGCATATTTTCCGAATACTTACATAAGAAAAAATACATTTTTGAATATATTGAATTTGTTTATTGATTATTTATACCCTCTAAATTTTATGATGCAGAAAGAGCAAAAAACCTTTTGCGGACTTCAAAACAAGGTCATCCTGAAAATCTGGGTGTCACTGCGGGACTTATAATGACGTCATCAATCAGGGTTGCCACGCTTTTTCAAGGATCAAATTCCCTGACTTTTTAGTACAATAATATTCAGAAAAATTTGATAGATTTAGTAAAAATCTTATAGTGAAATTTTATTAAAGTATTGTATACAAACTTAAAATACTCAATTGAATGTTTAATAATAAATGCATATTACAGTTCACCCTCTTTTAATTTGATAGACTTATCTAACTCTTTTAATTCAGATATTTTGGTATCTTTTTGGGTACGTAATTCATTCGATTTTTGGAAGTAAACCAAAACTGAAAAAGAAAAGAGATAAAATAAATGTATGAATAAATTAGAATTCACACGAAGTGCGAAAATTTTTTGAGGTTATTTTTTACCTAGAATGCATATAAAGAGGTGTTTAAAATATTTAATATATAAAATTTTAAATTCCCTGACTTCATAAAATTTTCCAGAAATATTTATAAATTCCCTGATTTTTTGATTTTAACCTAAATTCCCTAACTGATCAAATTCCCTGACCCGTGGCAACCCTGTGTTTAGTTAATTCAATGAATTTTACGAGTGAGCCGCACCAAGTCAACACCACACTACACAATTGACTACACACCTTGTCGACGTTGTCATCGCAGACACGGTGCAGACTCCAGAGTAGCGCGTGACCCCCGCAACTGATGCCCAGCGTCACCATTTCCTCGCTGAAGTTGGGCCGCTCCTGGGCGCTCTGGCACACCGTCATCAGACTCTCCCAGAGGTCCAGCGGGGTCAGGTCGTGGCATCTGGATGAATTGAGTGGGCGGGCGGGCACATTAGAGTAGTGGGTGTAATAGGTGGGATTTTGTACATAGGAGGTGGGTGAAACCTCTAAAAATCAATACTTTTTTAAAGAGTAAAATAGTGTCATTGAGCTCTTATCGATTTGAGTATGAAACAGTCTGCTAAGAGACCAACGTTTGTTATGAATGAATAACACATTCATATATATCATTCAAATATAAATGTATAACGTTTTTAAAACCGAAAGTCGAATCACGAAAATATATAATTTTCTATAATTTTCCAACATGCTACGACAAGCCGCACGGTTAAACAGGTTGCTCATTTTGCAGAACTTTGTAAAATCCTACCAATTAATTAAAAATTGTACATCAGATTCAATACTTAAATGAAAGCAATACTCACGAATAGAACGCGTATATCCTTTTGAGAGCGGAAACTAGGGAGAATTCATCGTCACTATCCGGTTCTTCGCCCTGAAGCACGACAAAGAAATGAACACATGAGGGACAAGCAGAAACCAGTTAAACCTGCAATGGATGTAGTGCTAAAACGATATTTGAATCATATAATCAGTTAACTATGGATTTCGATTAAAAAGTTTAACGATTTAATTTAATTTTCCGCATACATACTACCATTGTTGAAAACAATGTATAGCTTTATATAGTACTACCTACCAAGATATATTAATACTACAGCAAAAGAATCAGACACAAGCTGCAGTAAGACTAACCTGGTCATTGAAGTAGTTGAGAAAGGCGTGTCGATAGCGCTCACTGAGGGAGTCGAGCAGCGTGCCCCTCACCGTCTGACACTTGGTACTGATGCTCAGATCGTCCTGACACATCGACTCAAACACTCGGGCACAGGCCAACAGCACGTCGGGGTCCGTGTGCTTCTCTACCGCCTCCTGGAGCAGGAAATTGAGAGAGAGAAAGTGGAGAGAGATGCCGTCATTTGTTTGTTTATTCAATTGTTGTCTAACTGACGTGTGTTGCGTTTATATAATTCTGTTTACGATGGTCTTTTTATTTGTTTTGAATTGAGTCAACTCATTTGTTAATTATAAACACAATTATTTTATTGAAATATACCTTGTTAAACGTGGGAAAAAATAAACAGATATCAGTGTCCGTCTCGCAAATAAGCATCATTAAAAAGGTTACATTCAATTAAAAAATACAAAATAATAAATTGTACTGTAAATCGAAACGCCACATAATTTAGAAAAAATACAGAAAAAGATACCATTTATAGCCTTATAGTTCGGGAATCAACCCCGCCTATGATTAGGAAGTTAATTTCATTCTGAAACACAAGACAATAAAATTCAATATTTGTTCTAAATTCAGAAACATTTCTACTAACCATAATAAAAAAAATTGATGATGAAAGCATAGTAAAAAGTTGTGCATATTTAAGTTTTTATAGTTTGCAATGATACTTCTGATGTGTGACATTTTCCAATAGAAAATTATACAAACGTACTATAAATATCATATTATGTAACATTTTTAAAAACAATTTACCAATAGCTTACAAAGTATAATCAGCCTGCTAAAAATATGTACAAATAAAAACGTCATCATAAATAATTTGTCTTTAAAAACCTCCATGTTCTATACACCAAATTTGTTACAATCAATTTGTAACGTCAAAATAATTAGATATTCTCTCTATAAATAAACACATTTGAGAGATAGAGAGAGAGAAAGAGCCCGGCCTACCTGAAGGTACTTGAGCAGAAGGTCGAGCGCCCTCTCCTGACGACTGGTCGTGTACATCTCGAGGTCCATGTGGAGCGGCAGGGTCAACAGGTTGGCCAGCTTCACCGCATCCACCGAGTACTTGAGCAGCAGAGTGGGCAGCGTGGGGATCAGCGCCTCCGTCAACCGGGAACGTTCCTCCGTCAGCTGGCGGTGCTCACGCTGTGTGGGCTGCTTACCGCGGCTACCCGTGCTTGACTGTAGTCGAGACGAAAGAGGGGGCAGAGGGAGGATGAGGGGCATTAACAAAACTATATACAGGGTTCATTTTTATTTTTCAGATCCAATTCCCTGACCAAAGCACATTCTCCCTGACTTTACATAATATGGTATATTTTGAGGAAGACAGACCAATAAAAGGAATACAAACAAGATTCAACCTAGAAGTGACAATAAATTATTACATTGAAAATAAACCTGGAACATATTTCCATATTTAGCAATAATTATAAGTTGTTTTATTACTTTTAATACACAAAATAGTTTAATATGTACAAATTGCTTACTTGGTTGGTATCATGATGGATGCAGTTTAGTGTCATGACCCAGGACCATAACACAAGACAAATACTATTGCGTTTAAATAAATAACTATATAATATATAATCACAAGCATTTACAGTGAGAGTATAGTAGGTCCAAGAATGTACCTAAATAAAGTTTTTTGAAGAAAAAAAGTCTTCATTTAGAAAAAGTTCCCTGACCAAATTTGAAATTCCCTGACCATTTACTGATTCCCTGACCGCAATGAACCCTGATATAACTAAACAAATGTACATTAATAAAATGCATTCCCTTTAAAACTTTCATTCAGACTACGTATATTAAAAATATAAATACACAACGGACAGCCATTTTTTATAACCTAAAATATACATTCAAACAGTCGATTTCAGGGTTATTTTTTCTTAAACTGATTTTTTGGTGTCTTCTATATTTCTTACTACTAAATGCTATAATTTCAGTTATTTCTGGTACCGAACAACAATTTTATTAACTCAGGATTCTAATAAAAAAAAGTTGGACAATTACAGGTCCATTAGAGGGTAAAATGAAAAAATCAATCTAAAATAAAACAGAAAATACTAGGAAACTCATTTACAAAATTAAGAATACAAAGTCTAAATATTCAAAGGGTACAACTTTTTCTCTTTCAACATAATGTTTAAAGAATAAGGAACACAATGATAATTTTTTGGCATATTCTACGTCAAGTGCTATTATTGCAGGGGAAACAGTGAAAACAGACGGACTTATAGGTCAAAACGAAAAAGTCCCAAACTTTCCTGATTCAAAATCTTTTAGAAAGGAAGAAACTGTGGAATTGCTCCCATACACAAAATGCAGATACACCAAAAATGTACCATTGAGAACAATTTATAAAACACTGAACATAATATATACTTCGCCCAAATAATAATTGTATGATCTCGGAGAAGTCCTGGAGGTCCTCTAAACATCGATAGTAAAAGATTTAAGGAATTGATGCTTAATCTACACATAATGATTGTGTATACTCTTGACTATGATCGAAGAATTTTGTAAACATTGAACATTAGTCAGAAGTCATCCATATTATTATATTCGATCAATAAATATTTTTTTCTCTAAAAACTAATACATAAAATACAAATATGTTCGTAGTATTATTAAAATAGGCTAACCGACAACAAACATTTCAGAACAATGTCACTACAGTAGTTTAGTGAACGGCACCAAGGTCTAACAGTGACCTGGGGCAGTAACCAATTAGTGTAATGGGAAAGAACCCACCTGTCGGCCCACAGGCCCCTCGCCAGTGGCCGCTTGTTTGGCGCAGCAGGCGATGATCTCAATGAGCGAGTCCTCCTGCACCGGGTCCATAGCTTCCTCTGACTTGGCCGCTCCCTCCACCAGCAGGTCCAGCATACACTCCCAGTCGCGCAGCATTGGACACGAGTCCCACAGGCTGTCCACTAGGTACGCCGCGTGCTCGTGGAGCTGAGGGGAGGTGAGAGAGAGAACTTTATCAGAAGAATGTTTACCAGGCACGAGAGAGGGATCAAACAAAAAGGTATTGTATGATTATAAAATTAATTAGTAAAAATATATATTTTAACTAAAACAATATTATCTATTCACAACGGTAGTGCTACAAAAAACAAGGAGTGTGATATATTAAAAAAAATATAATCTTTAGATAGATTAGTATTTTTGTATTATGTTACATCACATTAGTTCCATATCACTAAGTAATTGTCGGTTACCAATATGACAGTTTATGTATTGTATAGTATATCTGTATAATATTTGTGGATGGTAAATCATAATTGCAATAATAATAATTTTAAAATACAAACAACATTCGGCAATACAAAATAATTAATTACGTATATATTTATAATTTCACCATTTAAAAAAATTAATTAAAATCAATGGGTTTCCAGATACCTGAAATTATATATCAAACCCCAGGAATATTTCTAAATTTGGGATTAATTGTAAGAATTTATAATAATAAAAAATAAGAAGAATTATATTGCAAAAATGTTTCAGTAAAAATACGAGTTTTTTAAAAAAAGTGTATAATTTAGAACATGATTTATGTATCAAAAATTAAGATTCATTGGTCAAATTACATTCTATATAAGTTAATAATTACGAATAACAGGATTAAGATCATATTTATTTGGAAATTATTAAATTTATTCCTAACTTTTAAAAGCAATCAACTAACATAATTCTGCAAATAATCGCACATATATACTACAGGATTGTCGACATACCTCGCTCTCAATGAAGAACTGTATCAAGTCACGGACTAACGGAGTGTTCTCGGACCGTTTCTTGCCCTTCTTGTTCTTGGTCATGGGCGCATTTGGGTCCACCTGAAACAGCTTGAGACTGAGGAACTCCCCGGCTGCCTGCGCCAGTGGTCGATGACTGCAGTAGACCAGTTCATAGATGTTCTCACAGTCCTTGTCCTCTAGGATAGCCTCGTTGTGTCTGTTGTAGACATGCATATTAGTCGTTGATGTAACATACTACTGACTTGACTAGTATTTGACGCTGTAGAACAACTATTACGCATGCGAAATTACGTGAATAGTGAAAAATTTGATTTTAGTTTAAAATCGAAGATATTACAAAAAGTAAATTAATAATTAGACGACAGGAAGCAGTAAATAAAAATATATCACTTTTCATGTATTTAAAAATTAGTATTAATTATAAGGTTAATTACATTAATTTCATCAATAATAAACAACATGGTGTGACTTAACGAAGTAACAATTTTGAACCTAATATATTATGTTGTTATGCCAAATTATATTTTGAAGATATAATTTTTCTCTCGAAGTTTTTTTTCTGTCGTAAAATTAAACAACATGAAATCAATAATTTCCCTAGTTCAATTAAAAAAATGAAAAAATCAATAACTGACAAGTATGTTAACAAGCGGCCTTAAGTTTGACTCACTTTAGAATGCAGGAGATGACCTTGACCGCCTGGACAGCCACCTCCGGCTCCTTGTCCAGCGTCATATCGACCAGGCGCGACTTGAACCGACTGGTGAACAGCTCGAGACTCGCTACCAGGCTCGGCACCTCGTAGAGGGGTTGGAGCGCCTTCCCGCACTGGAGGCGCACTTCGCCAACCCGGTCGTAGAGGGTCCAGCCGACGTACTTGAGGTAGGAGTCGTCGAGGAACATGTGGGGATAGCGGCGCATCCACACCCCGATCTCCTGCATACAGATGCTGCGGATCTCTGGGATGCTGTCCCGGTAGCGGTGGACGAACACCCCCTTTGATGAGAAAGGAGAGTGGGTGGGCACATTAAAAAGAATCATTTACATATCTAAAAATTGATAGAAAATATTTTTCTTTTTTACTACATTATGTACATATTATTTGTGGTCAACGTAAACAATAAAATTTAAAAAAACGCTATATATAATATAGTAACTTATAATAACTATATTGTTAATTACTCATTATTGTATGTGTCTACGAATGCACATGATTCGGGTTAGACTATAAACATCTACTACCTAGCTATATTATATTAGTGATGCCAAATTGTTATATTCGCTATAAAATGAAGCCTGCAGGATGAGAACCGGCTAACTCTAAATCAGAGTTAGCCGGTTTTCACTCAAATAAGTGTGTTGTCCGGTTCTCATGCAAAATAATTCTGGAATAGAAAGCAACTGAGCCACGTTTTATTCACTAAAGAAAGTTAGCTAAGAAAATGTATAAAACTCAAATTCGCCAAAAAGTGAGTTAGCCGGTTCTCATCCTACAGGCTTCAAATGTAAATTGATCTCAGTCAATTTGACGTGAAATAACTAGTTAGTAGGGCGGTCAGCCCGTAAGAATCGCAAAGTCGGGGTGACTTTTTAAAATTCTATTCTTCTAATCTAATTTAAAAGCCAAATATTGTCAGTGTAACATTTTTTTTCTATCGTGAAAGATTTAGTAGGCCGGAGTATTCGAGAGATTTAATTGCCGCATTCTTTTATCGTCAGCTGAGAAGTTCTTGTCTAATATTTAAACAATTTATTATACCGGTACACTAGGTTAGTGCAGCCTGCCTATAATTAAAAACTGTAATCTTGTAGTATATATAAAATTAGCTGGCAGGAAATGATGTTACGAATATCGTGTGTATTTCATTTATGCCGGTATATTATTGTCAAGTTTATAATTATTACTTTTTCAAGCTTGAACTTATATTTGTTACTCCATAACTTGAAGTTTAACATATTTTTAAATATTCATCTTTGGAATCAATACATTAATTTATTCGTAAGTTTAATTTATTTATATATATATATATATAGTAAAAGTTAAAATCAATACTGATACAATTATTTATACATGTATCGTATTACATGTTATGTCCATGAATGTTGGACATAGACATCGGCGTTATGTAGCTAATATTTAGCAGATTAAATGATGTAGTTTTCTGCAGTTATCTATATATTAAAATCTGGTTTAAAAGTACACAAAAAATAGTGTCTCGGTAATATCTCTTTTAGACTTATGGAACATTTCCTCATCACTTCTTCTGGTGTATGGGAATAGTGACGTTTTTACGAGGTCTCACTTTTCTTAGGCTAGTCGCAGATGGGGGAAATGTTTTTATAACACGAACCACCTCATGAAGCAACCGAATTTCGTTAAGCGCCGACAAAGTCAAAGCTTGTGCGTTTTAAAAGTTGATACTATTTTTGGTCAATTATTTCTAAAACAAAATGTTAGAGTGGAATATAATTATTTTTATAATATATAATCCACAATTATCTATTTAGACTGTCAGTTATATAAAATATTATCTCTGAATTTACATATATATTTGGAATATGGAACTATAATCCCTAGTGTATACCGCAAATAATGCTGATAAAAATCAATTTCCTTCGCTCAATCGATTGCGATCTATTAAATCTTTTAAAATAGTTAAATATGGTGTTATAATAATCAATATTGATCGACACCACATATTATTTGATAATTAAACAATGTTTACCTGTTTTTTTGTTAATATTTAAAACAGGTAGCTTCATTATTTTAGTTGATGATTCTTGTCACGTAAAAATTGACTTTTATATCTTATTTAAATTTTAATCCATGTACTATGTAGTCCATTTCAAGTATGAAATTTATTTAACCACAGTGGAGTACAATCGTTGCTTTCAATTCTAAATAATCGGCGCTATTTCTTAAAATATCCACGTGCCTAGTTTGGTCATAAGGGCTCGAGGAGTACTAAATTTATAGTAATGTCTTAAAATTAAATTCTAAAGCAAATTGTAAAGTCTTGAAAAGCCTGAAAATTAAATATTATCAAATTAGAAAATTCTTTTTAGTGATATTTAAAAAAATATATTGCACTGTATAATATTCATTGTCATAAATGTGTTTTAGTTTCAGAATAAGGCTAAGTTATTTATTGTTAATATATATGAAACCTTTTATTTATAGCCTTTCTGTGTAATTTAGTCTTACATGAATAGTGTGCAAGACAGTATCTGAAACACCAAAATACATATATATTATATTGGGCAATCATAATGAAAGTCCTGAGACTTTACATTCATCACCCCCCCCCCCCCCCAACGAACTGTCTACTACCAACCCCACCGGCACCTATCAGGGCCCCTCGAAGCGCATCAAGAAGACCGTCTACGTGGAACCGACGACCGTCCTGCTTCGGGAGAACAACGTTCAGCTGAAGCTCACCCTCGTTGACACACCTGGATTCGGCGATGCTGTCGATAACACGGGCTGTTTGGTCCCCCTGCTAGGTGGGTTAGCTTCTTTAGGTCATGCCGGCTTGAAGGCTCCATTCCAGGGCTTCCGTGGTCATGATATTTGGTCAATCTTTACATATTATTACTTTTGTTATATTAATCGACTATAATCCTATTGTGGCCTTGATTAGTGTGGTAAATGTATATTTTTATTAGCATAATATATTTTGCATTATTCTAAGCAGCCATATTCCTTTTTAAATATTTACTATAAAGCTGTGTATTATAATTTTTTATACGTCTCGTTCAGCCATTTATTATTATTACACGGAGACCATGGGTCGTACGTTCACCACAAACAGACACAAAATGACAAAGAAATAAAATTACAAAAATCAAATGTCATTGTTTACAAAAATAAAGGATAAAAAGTAAAATAATTAGTCTGAAGCCTTGGACCAGTTCCGCCAAGCAGATCGGTCTGATGCGAGACGTCTAGCTTCCGCCAAGGTGGT